>JABFQJ010000044.1:0-14162 GCA_022816905.1 Trimorus sp. ZL-2020 | reverse complement strand
CTTTGGGATTTCTCATGTATTCTGGATTATTCATATAAGTTATTTTCATTAATTTTTCGATGATAATGAAAAACCAAATTGATATTCTTAAAGCACTAATTGAGCACTAAATTATTATCAAATTTTCCCAAGGTTTCGATAACAGATATGAATTTTTTTCTCTATATTGCTTTGCTAGCTTGACGTCAAGCCAGCAAAATTGCAATATTTTTTTTAAAAAAAGATGAACGGCGCAATTGGCATCAGCGCTAAACTGTACTAGAAGACTACGCGCGCTTCGCGCGCGTCCTTGTGGAGATTTGTGATTTGAAATAAACAACTATTGAAATTTATATAACATAAAAAAACGTGTCTTAATTGTAGAAAATATATATTTTCTACAATATATTTTCTACAATTAAGACAATTGCAGAAACAACAAAATTAGACTACAATGTTTACACATTCAAAATATTATTTTCGGTAGCCCTTATAACGATCGTGAAAGAACCATCATCAACGAATCATCAATGATTCGATTAATTGACTTTTTTTAAATCGAATAATATAGTCCTTAAAAGTGTCTTACGAGGGCTAACTAATATGATATTCTGAGTGCCGTCGGCATTGGCGTTACCCAATGTGCACCACGAGGAGGTTGCGCGATCGGACTTTGCACATCGTATGGTCCTGAAAAGGACCGATGAAAAAAAATTTAACGTAATTTTACAAGTAAATTTTGGAGTACGCAGTACATGCGTACTCTGAAATTTAATTTGTAAAATTATTATCATTTAACGTATTTGACGTTTTATATAATTATCAGAAAACAAATAATTTTTGCAACTCAGAAAATCGTGCATTCGTCCGATCATTTAACATCCTTTGAGTGTCTAACTGTACATATAATAACGATAATATTAAAACTTGGGGATTAACATTTGCATGCAATACAACTTGAACTGAGGCTCAATTGAATATTTCTTTGTAAACATAGTTCTTAACTTTATTGTCCGACTTGCCGTTTGCTAAGTAGATTTTCAACGAATCCCACGATCTCACGCGAGAAAACGCAACGTACAGTTGACCATGGTTGAAAATATCTTTTCTCAAATCGATTGCAATTTCATTGAACGTTTGTCCTTGCGATTTGTTTATCGTCATGGCAAAAGCAATCTTTACAGGAAATTGTCTTCTTTTGAAGGTGAATGGATAAACATCCTCGCAGTACAACGTAATTCTATTCAAGAAAACAATTTCCCCTGACTTGTCACCGTTCAAAATCTCGCACTTTACGACGTTGTCGCCCAGGTGCAAAATCATGAGTCGTGTTCCATTGCACAAACCCTCACTGATGCTCAAATTCCGTATCAGCATGACAATCGCAAACTTGCGTAAGCGAAGTTCATGGACTGGGAGACATGGTGGATTCAATGTGTTTAGGTACTCTGGCAAGATTGAAGCCGAGATGTCCTGATTGTCGCTCGATGTTTCGACTGTATCGACGCTGGTGTAAACACGCTCGGTTGATTCGTCGAGTAAATCAACAACTTGCTTATTGAGCTGATCAACATCTGCGTTTCGAGCAGAAAGTATGGCACACTTTGCTGCTTTTCTGAATTGTTTGTGTTCAATCATGGATGCGTACATATCATTCGCGATGTTGCCATAGGGGCTATGCAAGAAGATGGAATCTCAACCATATCCGCAGAGTCATTTAGCGTTCCATTTCCAAGTTCAAGTAGGTAATCGGCAAATTCCCGCTCATGTGGCAAAGCACGCATGTTTTCAGTTAGTGAAAATACTTTGAACTGTGGCCACAGTGTACTAAATTTGATCGACAGATTTACGATTTCTTGTCGCGTTCCTCTTGGTTTGATCGGAGCAGCTGTCTAAAATCACCACCCAAGATCACAACTTTACCACCAAAAGTCAAATTATTTCGCATCAGGTCTCTCAATAGGGAATCCATGATCTCTAGCGCGTATCGAGGAGCCATGGGTGCCTCATCCCAAATGAAAAGGTCCACAGACCTCAAGAAGTTCGCTTCCTTAGACTGAGCTTTGATACTCGACGTTGAATCTGGGTACAACGGAACCGGTAACCCTAACGTTTTGTGAACTGTTTTTCCATTAGGAAGCAGAGTTGCAGCGATACCCGTAAAGGCCATCGTGCTTATCGTTTTCGCTTGGGATGCAAGCAATTGACACAACGTTGTGTAAACGAACGTTTTTCCCGATCCACCTGGTCCATCAACGTACAAACACTTTGCTTGGTTTGCGTCAGGATTGTCAAATATCTGCATCACGTAATCAACAATCTCTTTCTGCTGTGCATTTAACTGATTGTACTGCTCTTCACCGGTTGAAGCATTCATTGCTGTTTGGTCTACCTCTATATCTGCGTCTTCCTGCTCGTCTTCCACATTTTCCGAGATTTGATCCATTTCAGGAAATCTTGACAAATCCCAGCCTTCTTTACGCAACAGTTTATCAATCTGCGAGTAAGCTTTTCGCATGCCAGCATCTCGACCGAATCGTCTCATATAGTCTTCTGACATGGCCGTTTGGAATTCATCCCACAGGTCTTTCGGATGTATTGGCTGACAATGCATCAGTATCCGAACAAACAGCAAGCGAAGTCTTCGCGGCATCATCCAAGTGGAAGCCTCTCTCATAGCTCGTCTCCATTCTTCATCGTCTTCGATAAGACCCAAAGCCAAGCAAGCACTGGCAAACGTTTGATGAACTTCGCCATTAACGGTTCTCAAATCCTGGTAACACGTAGCAGCTTTCACGTGGAGTAATAATATTCGCAAATGGAACAGTTCAATCTGCGTAGGGCTTACTGAGTACATACGTCCAACGCAATTGAAGAAACTTTGACGTTTTTCCCAGCGATAGACATCTGCTCCATCAACACGCACTTTTTTATTCGTATAGTGCAGTGGAATATCCATGTACGAGTACTGTCGCGCATCATGATCACGTTCATTCAGGGCGAAATACTCCAGCAACATTGTCGTTTTTCCCAAAACCGCTCTTATACCTTCTTCGTTGAGATTGGCTTCATTCACAGTCAAGCTCTGTTCGTTGGGCAAATGCACAGGTAGTCGTTGTATATGGTGACTTTTTGCTTGCAGATGTTTGCCAAGAATTCTCCAACATGCTTCCACAGGTCCCACATAACGGGCTTCAACGAAATCTTGAATTTCGTCATGAACCAACACTCTGTCATTCGACGCTTCTCCGATAACGACCGATGCAGCATCATGGCCCTTGTAGATGTACTTGTACAAATACTTTACCGACTTGATGCTCGAAACAACCTCCACATTTAGGTGACAATTAAACGTCTTAGACAACGCAGGGCAATAGGGTACAACGTTTCTATTATCGACATGGAAATCGTTCCTCTTTTCGTACACAACGCCATCATTGGTGCGACGATATTGCGGATACCCATTCTCGTCCATGGTGGTTTCCGGGTGAAATGGTTTAGGAAAATGTTTGGAACACTTTCCGTTAACCATGCACCAGTCACCACATGGTCCGTGAATCATGTTTTTCATGACAATTTCGTGCAGTACTTTGTCAGTATTCGGGTCTGGTATCTCGGCGCACACATACTCATCAACTTTCTCTGGAGTGTTGATTTTATGACCTGGTTTTAGAGTGACCAACATATGAACGTGTGGCAATCCCCGTTTTTGGAACTCAACAACGTAAACGTAGGATTGCACTGGTCCAAAAAACTCTTGTCGAACAATGACATCAACCAGGTAATTTTTCTTGATCTCGAAAACTCGGCTGCAAATATCTGGTCGGTCAGAGGGTTGTTGTCCAGGAAGTAGATTCTCCCTTATCTCACGCCAATTGGGATTGCACGTCATGGTGGCGAAAAGGTCAGGTTTCCCATATTTTCGAACAATCGCCATGGCATCTTGATAATGTTGCATCATATTTCGAGGTGACCCTGTGAATGTGGATGGCAAAATCACCATTCGTCCAACTTGTGCACCGGCATGCGCAGCGGCTGTTTGTAAGTAGTCTATCAACCCTTGATACGATTCCGCTCTTAACTTCTTTTGATTGTACCTGTCCCAATTAAGTCGCTCTTTCTCCACTTTCACAAAACTATCAACAGCCCATTGTTGAAACAATCTTCTTCCTTTTAAAATTACGGAACAGCTTTCATCGTCTCCTTCTCTCTCATCTCGCACAGCCATCCGATATTGGGTATACATTGCCCTGGTCACTTTGTTCCCATTGGCCATCATACCTGGTTGATAACCTGGCGTGCCGTAAGGAAGAAACAACGGGTAAATCCACGGTTCCACTTTTGCATCAAGAAAACTCAGTTCTTTCAATATCTTGTCATGCCTGTTACGAATAGTGACCCATTGTTCAGGAATGTCACCATCAGCGTCAGTAGAAAAGACGGCGGCAACTTCATTCGTCCTCTGAACATTGTACCTTCCACGGTCAAGTCCTGTTCTGTTATTTACAAATGCCATTTGCAAATCAGGTACTCGTGATCCTGTACGTTCTTCTTGATTTTGTACTTCCTCATGCATCATCTGATACGAACGTGCAAACACGTTATTGTTTCGCATAATGTCGTCCAATGTAGAGAGCAACTCTTCATTTAGGTTGCAATTCTGATTGGACCGACAGGCGGTTGCTTCGTTTGCATCTAAGATGAAGAGTTGTCCAAAGCTTGCTTTCTCATTCGGTTGGGGGTACAGCGCACTGTTCATCTGGTAATATATTTGACCTTGAATTTTGAAACAGTACGGTCCTCGTCTTTGCGCATTAAAGTTAACCAAATTTGCGTTGAATGAAGCAAACGAAAAAGCGTTGTTGTATCCTCTTATTCTTTCAAAGAAATGTGCGGACTTCTCGTGAGTTCCAGCAAACAATTCTTGGAGTTCATTCGGAAGGTCTGGTAAGGGTTCCAAAATTGCTTTCCCATGACTGCAACACTCTCGAAACGAATATCCTTTATTTGCAACTTTTTCTGCTTGGAAGTGTTTTGCACGGCAATGTTTGCAAATCACGTCCATTTTCCCAATGTAGTGTTCTGTTAAATTGTCGTAGTCTATGCCTTCGAAACCCTTCTTTTTTGCCCGATAATTGACCGTATTAATGATATTAGCGCGACTTCCTGTTCGTGGCAAACATCTTTCGTTGTTAAATCCGGATGAAGCTTCTGCACCGGTTGTTTCGTTGCATGTTTGAGACGTTTGTTGTACATTTACCAGCTCGTCGTTCTGTCTGGGCAATGTCGCTGCGTAAGTTAACGTCGCAGTGGTAATGCCACGTGTACTCTGTCCAGCATTGCAGTAAACGTGGCGTATCACAATCGGGGCTGGGACGTTCGACACTATGACAGGTCTGCTTGTCCTGTTTATCGAAGGAACAAAATGACTGGTCGAAGGTATGTCTGTAGCCATTACATTACGAGGTTCAACGCGGCTAAAATTTGATGCATAACCACTTGTGGCTGGCACCGCATCATTTGCAGGTGTCAGATTTTGCGTTTGAACTTGAAATGAACCATTCTCGATACCAACACTACCAACTGAATTATTTGTACCCAACAATTCAGCTTTTAACTTCTTTTTTTCGCGGTATTTGCGTTGTGCTTCAGTCTTCCGTGCACGTTTTTCGCGTTGATATTCTTCTTCTTCCTCTGGTGTTCGCTCTACTTTTCTTCGACCCATTATTAATTCCTGAACAAATTATCAATTGCACTTTTTTATCAATAAACACATTTATTCAATTATCACTTTCAGTAACAATTACTTTTTTATTTAATATCTCTTTATATCTAATATCAATATCACTTGTACTTTTCACTTTTTATATGTTATCTCGTTGTATATCTGTTATCTCACTGTATCAATAATAACTTGTATCAATATCAATAAACACTGTTTTATCGATTACAACTTTGTATCAATTCACAATTGCTATTCGTCCAAGAATAGCTGTTTCTCCAAACTTGAGAAACGGCCGGAACTAAGCAAAGCGTTCCGGTATACGACCTGAAACAAAACATAATAATCAGTTTTTTTGAATAATGATATACATGATCAAATATCGCAATAGATTTGAGATAGATTCAAGATATCTCTAACGTCTATAATTACGCTTTCGGTTTGGCATTAACATTAAGTCCAACGTGAAGTTACTGACATTACAGTTTTCTATTTTATCTAAGCAGTATCGAAAAGTAAGTTCTTAAGGTCGTGTCGAAAGCGAAATTACCGACATTACAGATTTCTCAAAATACGTTTAAATGGGTTTGTTTGGATTCATTCCAGGACCAGAGTGAGATTGGTTCATTGTTTCTACACAGTTTAAGCATACAAAAAAAATTTTTCGTATAGAATTGTAGAAGAATAGTGATCCCTAGTTTTCGAGGTGGGAAAATTCGTAGAACTCACTATTTTTCCAAACGGTTTTATATGAAAAAAAAATATTATTGTATGGCCGAAAGTATTCTCCCATTATCACAGAATTTTTTACAAGGAAAGTCCCTAACTCAGTTGCAGCAGACTTTCGACATCACCTTAATATGATCAATTAAGAATATACCATTCACGTGTTGGTCCTGTTTCCTCAAACGATGAAGCTTCTTGTGGCTCCTCGAACAAATATTGCAGCCTTTAAACAATGCTGAGTTAGGCTGTCAATAAGTAGACCTGGTAAATAATGAAATATAAGATAACTCTAGAAGCCATGACTATATTTGTCTAAACACTAAGCGCATCGAAAAAGTCCCCATTCTTAGTACACAATTGTGAGCTTTATTCTAGTGCAATTTATTTCTTGTTTGACGTACAATGCAAGGAGTTAACAACAGCAAAGATCAAATGATATTGGGGGAAAAAATCTAGAGGAATTAAAATAGCCGCAACAATCGCTGAATAGTCGATTTTACGACAAAAAACACAAAATGTTCTCAAGTCTATTGTAATTACAATAATCTTTATGACAATAAACTGGGAAATGGTACAATTTTATACAGAGTATTGTCACCTTGTTGAATATGTCACAAAAATGAATTTTCACTTGGTGAAATACAGTCGACAATTAATCTTTGTCAATGAGTTACTGAATATTATGTCAGTCAAATTAAGCACTCACAAAATTAAAACTTTTATGAACCACTGAGGTCCTTCTTGACCTCAATATCTGTGTCTGTGCTTTTAGAGTTGACAAGAAGAATACAAAAATGCATAAAAATATTAAAAATAAAAAACAATAGAATACAAAACATACCTCCTACGGTTGTGCCGTTTTAATCAATCTGTCAACTGTGCATAAAGCGCGAATCATGCGCAGGGTTTATTTTTTTCTTCAGGAAACGATTGTTTTGGTCAGTTTGCGTCAGCGCTAGTATTGGAGCTTATAGTAAACGTCAAACTCGACGTTTGACTTCAGGTGTTATCAATTCAAATTCAAACGCGGTTTCGAAATACGCGCGACATCTATCAGTTTATGTGCAATTTCTACGATACCGTATTAACCCTATTTGGAAAGTGCTACGTCAGCTCTGCGACTATCCAAACCCATTCAGAACGAGATTTTCCCTGATCGACGTGCAGAAATGGCCTCTGATAAAGACCTCTGTTCCAAAGACGATTTCTTCGAGCAGGTGATGCCTACCGACGGATCTGTGTAAGTAAATACACAACCAGTATGACATGACAATTTTAATTCTCAGAATCCCAATATGAAAATAAAATGCATTTAAACAAATAATGGCTAATTAGAAATCAGTATTTGTCAGAAATTTAATTGGCAATAATGAAATGTAATTGTAAAATAAAAGGACAGCTTAATTAACCTATAAAGTTTCTATTTGTGTTTCATTCTTTTGTTTTGCAATGTGGCACTGAAATAACAAGCAATCAAAATTAAGTATGTGAAGTTTAGTTTCTTCTAATTAGTGGCTTTTTCATTTAATTTAATGCAATTCCTACATCTTCACATTGAATTCACATTGTTTTTGTATCAATTTATTAATTAGAATTCCTGAAAACAAAGTCATGTTTGGTTACAGGAACTATTTGTACATATATATTACAGGGTTACTATTTGGTTTCAGTGAACTAATCGCGATAGTAGATAGCGATACGGTTCCGTGTATCGTTAATACAAAAAAAGCCGGTCCGAAAATGCAATACAGATTTGTGTTAACAAATCATGCATGGAAGGTTCAAATCACGGTGTGGGGGAAAGAGGATATCGACATCGTGAGGCCGTTAATAAAACTAAATAATGTAATATTTAAATTGTATCAAATAATTTTATCAAATAATGTAATATATAATATTATCAATTAATTTTTGGCTTACCGTAAAAACCATTTGTCAATTTTAGTAAGCTGCATTTTGGATATTGCATTGGTTCATACTTAAATTGCTTGCATTAAAAAATGTGTATACCTTTCTACAGGTTGTGCTTGTTGATTGCGTTTTCGCGCAAGAACGCAATAACTCATTCAGTTTGGGAAACGTTCCTGTGGATTTGGTTTATCAAACCAATTCCAGGATAAAGATTCTTCGAGACAGGTCGGTGGAGGAGGCGATCGAATACCATACTGTCGCTATTGAGGATGTTCTCCAGCATAATGATGAAAATGGTGAGTATATTCTGATTACCGTCGATCCTCATTCCGTCTCTTCTTGAGTCTGTTCGTAATTCAGTTCCTCATTCCGTCCTATTGTGCAGGCAGTTTTTAATTGTTAATTAATTGTTTTCAGTTTCCGTGGAAGGTTTTATCAATTCCGAATTCACGGAGGAATTCACCAAGGGATCGGTGATGGCGATGGGCGGCGTGGCGGCGCGTAAAACGCGCCTTCAAGTGTTGTGCCGCGACCTGGAGGTCGTAGGAAAATTCCCGGTCGGCACGCGTGTCCAAATTTCCGGCTTGATGGTGGGGGATTCGATCCCTTACTACTTGAGCGTGCGTACCGCCAAGGATTTTTGCAAGCTAGAGGGAATCGCCAGTAAAACCGAGATAAGACGCGCCTGTGGCATGCCGGAAAAACGGAAATGCGAAGAGGAATGCACTCAGAAAGAGTCAGAGGTCAAAGTAAGTTTGTTTAACACACCTGTATACATTAATAAAATAGTCGCGGGACCAAGGTCATACCCCTGGAAGTTTGCTTTTGAAGCCAAGAGAAAGAAAAAAAATATAATTTCAAGGAAAAAAAGCAAACCTTGGTCCCGCGACTATTTTACACATGGAAAATTTAAATTGCACGGTCTTGACTCGATAAACAAGAAAAAAAACCTGACTATGATTTCATATTTTTCAGCAGCCCAAATCCAATTGAATCTTCGTTCAGCTGATACTATGTATTCTTAAAATAATTTAAATCTTATAATTAACTCTTGAAACCAAATAAATCTATTATATTAATTAATTATCTCTTTGTCGATTTTTTCGCAAATCCATCTGGCGCTTGGCGTGTTCAAGCAGAAACAACATTTTTCATTAAGAAAGTTAACAAAAAGAGGTCGTAATAATTAAGTTAAAAACTTTGTTTTATATATTATCGAAAGAATTTTTGAAAAAGACACGGTTGATTAGGACGTTCCTTGCAAGTAGAATTGAATACAATTTTTTACAAGCAGGATGGCGTCGTAAATTAAGATTATAATTATCTCGAAAACCGTGTCGTAAAACTCAATCAGATTTTGTGGAATTGTTTCTCATTACGTAACCAGAGCTGGAAAAAAATTTCACGGGGGTGGCATGTTTTTAAAAATCATGAGACAACTGTCTTAATAGTCTTGTCATTTGAACTATTTCAATTGTAGAATTTTTCCACTTTTACGTCTGCAGTTTTCTTTCTGTTTTATGCAAAATTTTGGAAATCAGTTCAAATGATTCCCTGTGAAAAAAGCAAGACACACGAAAAATCCAACGAAATGTGATTAGAATAGTGAAATAATTAGATTTGAACTTTGAACAGTGCATTTCTTTCGTTTTTTGTAACTATATTTCGTGATGTATACGCAATCTTCATGTTTTGCAATCTTCAAGTATCAATGAATCATCTGAACTGAATAAAGACATTTAACATAGAAACAGAGCTGCATACATAAACTTGGAAAAAATGAAAAAAATTAAATAATTTAATTGACAAGCCGAAACTTCTTAATAAAAGCGCACTTGTATAAACTGAATTGTCGGCCCTTTATTAACATTTTCTATAAATTCTGATCGAATACGCCAATTTTCGAATGATTTGAAGAAAGTAGCATTCACTTGTTTTCATTATTTCGGAACACATGAAAATGAATGGAAAAACATGCGTAGCGGACAAAATTTTCAGTACGAGAGAGATCGCGATCAAGCGCACTTGAAATTCATCATCAGGTTCTTGAAAAGGCAGCAAGACAACGATGGATAACATCATTAATGATGCATCAGAGTTCACCCCGTGTGAAGTGTTAAAAAGTTTGACAGCCGGCGATACCAGCTTGTATGTAGCTTTTATTTTTGAATATCAAAACATTTTTTAACATTTTAACGTTTTTCAATCTTTTAAATCATGGAGCATTAAAAAATCAATGGTCGGCAGAAAAGTCTTTTTCTCACGGGGGTCTGAGGGGGTCCGGGAGGGGGTTCCAAGGCAGTCCGGGGTGATCAGAGGGGGAGGTAAATTGTACATTATATATTAAAATTGTCATATATATCATTATCAAAGCATAGTTTCACCGTTAATTAAGGTATGATTGGGTTGCATGTAGAAACTTTAAACGCATTTTACTCGAAATTATCTAAAGTGCAATTAATCCGTTTTTCCTGCCGACCATTGAATGTGTATGATAATCTCCCTTTATTAAATATAATAATTTCACTTATACATACACTAACAAAAATCAGTATATCAACTGTTTTGTTGTATTTCTATTCTAGTCAATTCTATGGATATGTATCCAAAATAAAGCGGATGTCGGATAACGGCAAAACCAAAATGTTTGCCTTTACGTTAAGCAACGGAAAGGGCTCAACAATCCAATTCGTTGCGTTCAACGAAAATGCAGAAAAGTATCAGAAAATGATCAATCAAGCGGGCTTGGTAAGGTTTTTACCAAATCTGTTTTTTTTTTAATATCAATACACTGGATACGTTTTACCACAAAAATAGACATCTTCACCCTCTGTTTATAATGCAAAAAATGACCACTTGTTCACTCTGGATAAGAGACTTAGTGTTTTTTTTTATTTACTTTTACAATTTTGTACTTGACCAGAGACACTACCGTGTCTCCCGATATGCATTACACAGATGAATCAATTTTCGCATTTCATGAAAAGTCATGAAACTTTCGCGTTTTAAATTTTACTGATACCTCCCCTTAAACAAAAAAGACGCATTTTATTTTCTTCTTCAAAACTGTACAAAAACTCACCCTCGCAGGTGGTATCCGTGGACAAAATGCGCCCAAAATTGCCGAAGAGCCCTCAATACGTGCACACCACATGTCCGTTAGAGTTGCATGCTCAAAAAACACGATAGTAAGTATTGAAGGCGTGTACCAACTTACCGATCTTACGGACCGTACAGCGACAGTTCCGTACAGCGACTTCCATTCCATCAGAAAGAGTGTCGGAAATAGAGTCGGTTAGTAGGTCTAAAAAACTATTATTTACTACAATATTTCTGTGCTTTTGAGGAAATACCAGTTAAGTCGATTTCTTACAAAACGGAATTAATTTTTTTATTTGTCAGGTTTTCACAAACTTTCATTCGAAAATAAATGTTGCGTGGATTTGTTTATAATTTATGAACTACATAACCGGTAAATCAACGTAAAAGGCATTTACATTTGATTGTTCGGGTGATAATATTGTTGAAAGTGGAGCCAACTGATTTTCGTGAAATGACTTAACTGGTTATTCCTCAAAACCAAAGATTTACTAATGTATTTAATTTTTTAATTCATTTCACTTACAGAAGTTACTGCTTACATAAAAAGCGATTTCCGACTGGTGACCACTCAAGCCGGAGGACAATTTTTGTCTGGAGCGCTGACAGACTTGCATTACAAATTGCAGGTGATTGTGCAAATCGGTGGACACGAAGGTTTCTTGGGAGGTGCCTTGAATAACAAGGGGATGAAGGTGGTTGTTCAAGGCACTTTATGCGAAGGAACGCACCGTTTATTAAAACTTAACGTGGCTTCGACTCGCGATATTGTCGAGAAAATTGTGACTGATGAGGAAGAAGTGCCACTACCGTTGGAGAAAACCATAAACGGATACTATCTTATACCTTAATATGTAGCCGGCAATTTGAGTTTCTTTTATAAGACACAACTATTACTTGGTTCAAACATAACAATTGTTAAAATTATTACCTCCGTCCTCACAAATGATATCTATGTTTATAAAATATAAGTACAATGTATGTTCAGTGACATCGTTTCGCAAAAGTAGATTGTATATGTATTGTAAGTAACATGAATTAAGTCTGAAACGATTAAAACAAGTTGAATTCCAAACAAACAGGGAGTCGTGAGTTTTTTAATACCAATCATAATTTCTTATTCACTTATTCATTGACAATACAGTTTATTAAAAACTACCAGCAATGGTGTTCCGCGTACATAACCTGGATTTATTGACAAGCGAAAAACACGGATTTCATTTCCTATAATACAAGCAATACAATCTCCTAGACCATCAAATTAACTTTATCAATAAAATAATTATGAATATAAAATGAAATAATAAAACATACAGTTTTTAATTAATTATTGTATATAACGATTGCTATCATCTGGCTTTGAGATCTTCCATACATCAATGCTCTCATATCAAACACCTAGAAAGCACCTCTCCTCGCAAGTATCCTCCTGTCCTGTAACATACCCAAAATATGACATTTAATCACAAAGAATCAATATCTTTTCTATTAAAACACGATGCATTTCCACTTGAAATTTCGAAAGTGGCAACTTATCTGAATGATTGCGATGCGATGACCAAAGAATCTGGATGACAACATCCGAATTGCCTTTCCGAGATGTATCCAAGATGTAATCGATTAAATCAATTTCTTGTCTCCCCGCATTAGAAGCAGTGAATCGGCGCCGAACAACGACTCGTCCGTCGCGTAACCTCGCAGTCAAAGGGAAGCGAACGAAACCGAAACCGAACAATCACATCACACAATCATTTGCGAAAATCGTTTCCCTTTTGGTACTCCAAACGAACGGCGCATCGCGAATGTCCGCCGCGGCGGCCAATGTATACAAACCGTCGGCCATAACCTCGCAAGACATCGGCAACAAACCCGATGTCTGGGGCGGACGAAACGATTCGCGCGCAAGTCGAGCACCCCCACGTCACTTCTATTCACTCATCTCACTCGCGCACCGAAAACCCGGTCGCGCGACGTGAAGAAAACGCCGGAGAACTCGCGATAAGCTACCCGTCTGTCGGGCGCCTGTCAAAACAAACGTCGAACTAATCTAGCGCACCGCGACGTTTGAAATGTCGTTCGACGAAACCGCTCGACCAATCACGACACGAATAAACTATCTACACGTGAATTGGCCGCAAACACCAACTTCAGGATGTCATCAACTTTACACTTTAGGACTAGAGGCAAACGCGCGCTTCGCGCGCGTCCTTAGGCGAGTTGCGAATTGCGATTCACTTCCATTTGATAAATGTTAATTGACCAAATGGTGCATCGCATTGGAAAATGATGCATTTTATAATTTTGATATTTTGTATATAAAAAAACTGGGGGCTATCAAAGCCATTGGCAATAACTTGTACAGTTTCCTTGATATTGGCAATAACTTGTACAGTGGCTTCGCGCGCGTCCTCAGATGATTTGTAATGTGTAATTTACTTACACTTGGAAAATTGAAAAACTTCGTAGTAATCAACAATGAAAATTTGTTACAACTTTACTCGCCTAGAGGTCGAACTATGGATTCGATTTGAATTTGTCAGTTACATTCTGATTTCATTTCATGCACTTTCTCATAATAATTCAGGTTATAGTTAGTTTCATTCGGATATAATTTGACGTTATTCAATTTCACAAGTATCCCAGTTAAAAAATTCCAATAGGACTAATTTAGATAGTCCTAATGTTTTCTAGGCGGTTTCTGTCAGTACTTTGGCACATTTTGTAT
>JABFQJ010000043.1:0-14167 GCA_022816905.1 Trimorus sp. ZL-2020 | reverse complement strand
TATCATTACCTTATGATGCGGTTTATATTAAAGTTTAAAATATTGTGGGATTTCTTTGATTAGTAATATTTTGGGGGTTTTTGGTTATTTTTGGTTTTCATACATTATTAAAATATAATTGTGCCTTGTTTGTTATATCGAGTGGTTTTTCAAAGTTCTTATGTTGAGGATTTTACATTATCACTACAAAAGATTTTATTTTTAATGTTATTAAAGTTTTGACATAGAGAATGGTGATTGAGTTTTTGCAAAAATTTGGTTTATTTAACTTAGATAATTTTTTTTTATATTTAGGGTTCTTCTACATTTTTTGTACTTGGCCAGGACTTTTCAGTTTTACTGAATTTTTAGGGTTTTAATATTTTATGAATATAAGAGGTTTTGTCGAGTTTTTTAGTACAGACAATATTAGCAATAGAAAAAAATACTGTCTGTTTCTACACTTTTATAAAATAGATATGCAGAGGCAACGCGCCCGGAGGGCGCGTACATTCACCTAGTCCTTAGTAATATGAAGAGTAGGTTTGCGAAGGAACCGAGTTTAAACAATTTGAACTTTATTGAGAAAAGTTCGAACATGTTCGAACAGTTCAAAAGTTCAAATCATTGGAACGACCACATTTAATTATAAAATCGACAATAAACGAAATTTCGTTAATTATAAAATGTTTTGAAATGTTTAACAATTTTCTAGCATGTTTCATTAAACACAATTTGTTATCAAACGGGAATATCATTAAACTTCAGTTAATTGCACACAAACAAAAAATGCAATTGGGAACAATTCAGAAATAGAAATGGTATGTGAAATAATTTGAAAAAATTACAATTTTTACAAAATTTGAAATAATTTACGAAAATGATTTCAACTTTTCATAAAATATCGGAAACCTTGAGGAAAATTTTTGCTGTTTACTGTTTGAAACATGTGAAATAATTTTTTAATATTCAGGATAAATTCTTAACTTTTATAAAATTGTCTTAAAGTAATTGTCTAAAGTCTAGCACTGCATAAATATCTTGTGTAAGTTTTTATTAAATTTTGAATACATTTTGAAAATTTATATTTAATATTTTTGAAATTTTTTGTCGAATAATTTGGAATTTTTTAATATTATACTGCACTCGTGAAAATCTAGGGCACTAGAAAATTATGTTGGCAGTCCTGCGGACTGCCAACAGAATCCCTAGATTTCAACTCGTGCGTAATGTACTATTACCGAATTTCCATTGAACATTCATTTAAGCATGAAAAACTGAATCGACAGTTTTTGGACAATCAACAGTCTAGTGGTACTATCTACTGTTGTTTAAAACACATTAATGTCTATTTCATTTTTAATTTCGTTTTATCAAGTCTTTTAGGGGGTGAGACAAAATTTTTTTTTCCATGGTCGCCCTACAAAATATGTATATTTGTGTGTGTTTGTGTGTGTATGTGTGCGTGCGTGTGTGTTGTGTGTGTAAAACACAATTAATGTTTATTGAAAATTAAAATTAAACTTAAATTATTGACTTTAAATCTAGCGTTATTTGATTTGTTGAGGAAACTAAAATAATACAATTCAGAATGTGATCTCTATTTCTGGTCTTGGTCTGGCTTTATCTGATAGAATGAAATAAATTTGTATTACCCTTGTAGAAAAAATCGGTCTGACATTTCTCTGACATTTCTGTGACAATTCTCTGACATTTCTCTGTCATTCTTTGACAATTCTCTGACAACCTCTGAGAAAGCTCTGACATTCTCTCACAAACTCTGACAGTTTCAATTCTAAAAAATTGACTGTTTGTCAGACGTCATGTCAGTCGACCGAGGTGAAGCGTATCACAGAATGTCAGAGCTTTTACTGAAATTGTCATGTCGTCTGACAAAGTATGACAATCTCTGAGAATTGAGACTGTCAGACAATGTCAGACTTTTGTGAGAGATTATCAAAGAATTGTCAGAAAAATGTCAGAGAATTGTCAGAGAAATGTCAGAGAATTGTGAGACCGATTTTGTCTACAAAGGTATATTTCTTCCTTTGCTATTATTATTATTAACCGTTACAAAATTCAATTAACACTATCAGCTTTGTTAGCCCAAGCATGTTTTATAGTAACTAGTTCCAGCATTTTAGTAACCGTTAGAAAATTCTGGTATCGGTTACTATAGAAACTGCTTGCAAGCAGTTTTTACAGGAATGGTGTTTACCAGAAATTTTTTTCTCCGTGTATAATGCCAATGACAAAAACACTATAGACCTATCATCATTAATTAATTATTTAACAAGTACTACGATTGTTTAATAGTGAACGTAGACTATGTCAAAAGCCGCTGGAAAGCGATGCGGGACACATACGTGAAAAAAAAAAAGGCAAGGTCATCTGCGCCAAGTGGGTCCGGCGCGAGAGCCATTCGAACTTGGCGGTACGAAGAGGCCTTACGCTTTTTAGACCCAGTGATTCGATCCCGACCGTTAGTATGATAAATCTTAAAACATTTAAACCTTTCTCGTATTTTCAAAAAAGACTTATGAAAATTCAGTAGAATCTAAAAAATATATATTTTACGTTTTGTTTGCTTTTTTTCAAAACCTGGGCAAAGATGAACCATTCTCAGCTGGAGAAAATCGTATATTTTCGTCGAAAATCATATAAAATCGTATATTTTTTGGTTCACTTGTATGAAAAAATATCGTGTATAACTTGAGAGGAAAGTTAATGATTACCGAGGAGGGTTTCTGATCATAAAAATTCTCCCGTTGGGAATCATCAATTTTCTCCTCTAGTTTCACAATATTATATTATGCTGAGAGAAAATTCTAGTAATCATTACCATGTTTTCATAGTAACTGTTATTAAAAATGGTCCAAAAAAGGTCAAAAAAAGGAATGTTCTCTTCTTTACTTTTCTTTTCTTTTCTCTTCTTTAATTTCCCTGAGTCTTTGTTACTGTTATCAAGAAGTTTTACCGAATTTATTGCGATCGTTACAAAAAATCTAGAAAAGAAGACAAAATGCATTTTGTCAACATTTTTACAAAAAGTTTCTCTAACTGTACACTCGTACTCTGTAATTGTTCAAGGGCTGTTACACCATTCTTACAACGCTACCCCATCTGTACAATATAATTTAATTTAAAAATATTTATAGCACCGTTGGAAATGTTACGTACCGACGACCAGTGGCGGAACAGGGGGAAAGGGTCAACCAACGCGGAGAGCCAAGTGAACGTAAATATTTCCGTATTTCTGTAGTAGTACTTTTGAATTTGATTACATAGTATTTTGTAGAAATGTAAGAGAGAGGCTTGTACATTGAGTTCATCAGTTTTATTACACGCCTTTAAAGGCGTGTAGTAAAGTGTAAAGTATTATAATCCTGTTTCGGGTGAAAGACACTTTTTAAAATATTGCATTTTAAGAAAAGATGCTCGTAATCTGGTTAAAATCAGCAAAATCCACTTACCATTAGTGGATTCTCTTAATCCTGGAGAGAAACAAATCGACTTCACCAGATTCAGTAGACTGGTAAGGCGAGATTTTACAGTGCGTATCTGGATATATGTATATTTGATTTGCAGGAACAAGGAGACATGTGACAACTCACACTATCACCAGTGGAGCGTTAGAAGAGATGGAGGTTAATGAACGTGAACGTAAGCATTGAAGAAATCAAAATTTGTTTATTGTTTGAGAATGTTTGGTAAACGTTGTTTCGAGCAACCAATACGCCTGGTCTCTTCCTTTGAAATGCTCGACGGCGTTATCTGTCGTCCATATTAATAGACTTTTTGAATGTTTATTTGTGGTCGTATTAATTACATATCTTTGATTTTTAATGTCAGTCTAATTTATGCAAGCAAATAATGAGTTGCCTTTACGCCCCTTTTACGCCATTACATTTCTCAAATATAAATTTCCTATCGTTTTTCTTAGTCAACAACTTATAATTTTGGCCACTTTTATGGCACTATAGTTGCTATGGTCCAGGCGTAGATTGGTTATGCTGTTTCCAAAAATCAAAATCTTATAAAATATTTCAGAAAATGATCCATCTACTCATAGTGGCGCCGAAGTAACAAACTGGACCGACATCACCTCTGCCGAAGAATCATCGAATCCTTACTTTGCAGATAACCCTTACTTTGCAGAAGAATCATCCAATCGTAATTTTATTCAATCTCATTGGATACTTTTAAGTCGTTTTCAAGTTTCTTTTCAGATTTTAATTGAAAACTTGTCTAGATGTTTTATGAAAACAGTTTAAAGACCATTTCCAATTTTTTTATGAGTTTGAATTGAAAAATTTCACGAACTTAAAAAAAATCATCAGAATTGTATTTGTAATAAAAAAACTATTTTTTTCTTTTATTTTAAACTTTTAACGTAGTTATTTATTTTGTTATTTGACATTAATTCTTTTACCTTTGCAAGATATTCGAAATATAATGTTATTTTTAGATTCCTGGACACCGGCAGAGACAGAAATGAACAACCCAACTCAAACTCCATCCAATAACATTCCTTATTCCTACACATACACACCTTCCGACACCTTCGCAGTTCCACTAGCACCTATAGCGACACCAGTATCATTAAATGAATCTATATCACTTACACCCCCTACAAGTATTATTACTTTAAGAACGCCATCAACTCAGCCGGAAAATACATCGACACTGAATTCGCCTTCATCATCCACCCTATACATCGACACAGCCTCAGAAAATACACCGGAATATACACTACCTCCACCGGCACAACTACCATCTCTACCGTTACATCCAACACCTACACCGATTCTGCCACTAAATGAAACATTATATACACAAATTTTACCCTCACAGCCGCCAGCTACACTGACACCGCAAAATAATACACTACAACCATCAGAGCCAGCATCTGATCCACTGACATTGTCAAAAAATAGACCAGTATATTCAACACCTCGTACGCCACAGCCAGCATCTACATCATCTCTGCAGAATACACTCGCTCCACCACCACCGCCATCATCTACACCAACACTGCTAGAAACTACACCGGGATATTCAGGACGAATATTTCCACTGCCAGCGGCTAATACTCCGGTATATTCACGACCTCTACTTCCACCATCAGCATCTAATACTCCGACATCGTCACAAAATATACATCTTCCACTGCAACAGTCGTCACCTACACCGACATTGCCACAAAGTAGACCAACAGGATATCCACCAGTAATTAGACCGCCAATGCTACGAGATATACAATTACTTCCACCAACTTCACCATCACCGCCGCAAGATACACGAGCATCTAATAGCTTCTTCCATCAAGCACTTCAGACAAACATCCAATGGCCTGCTCCAAATGAACAAGTACGACCCAGTTTTGAACATGGACGACCTCGTTTCGATCAGTCCCGACCTCGTTTCGTTCAGGCACGACCTCGCTTCGAAGCACCGCGACCTTCCTTCAACGCATTACGACCTTCATTACCACCTTCCTTGAATCAACCACGACCTTCCAATCAACGTCAGAACGACATCCTTCCACCTCGTCGTTCTCCAGCGGGACCTCCAAATCCACCTTTCCATCCTCGTGCTGCGAATCCACCTCCACGTCATAATGTAGCCCCCCATGATGGTAGGGAATATTTATATTAGCTTCACACGGTCAGACAAACGGTAGACACTTGTTAGACGATCGGCAGCCAATAGTTAGGCGATTGCGAGGCAACGGTCAGACGATGACCAGACAACGATCAGACGATTAGCGGACATGGACAGACGATGACGAGACATTGATCAGATAATCGGCAGACAACGGTCAGACGAACGCCAGACGATCGCCCAACAATGATCTGACGATCGTCAGACAATGATCACACGAAGAATGGTCATATCGCTTTTATATTAAAAAAAGTGTAGGATCCTTTGCAGTCATTTTTTCATGGTCACTATAAGGGCCATTCCATGCCAAATGGTTCAATTTTAGGTCGAAAAAACTTTTACGTCTCCGATTTGGCTGAAACTTGGTGCATAGCTTTCTTTCGATGTCAAAATAAGGTGGTCAGGCCCAAATAGTCGTTTTCTGAATTGTACCGCTTATAATCTAAAAATATCACTTTTAGTGATTTTATAGAGTTTTTGAACTTTTTGAGGTAAATATGTATATTTTGACATAAAATATCAATTGAAAATTTGTTTTCTACACGCGGGACTTGAAAAAGTCTTTACAACTCATTTAAACCGATATTCTTGTGCCTCTCACTCAGATTTTAGCCTGGAAAACGCCCAAATTCAGTGTTTCACGTTTTCCTTATTTACCCAAATCCATATCTTTCGATTTGGCTGAAAATTTGCCAAAAGGTAGCCAACACTTAGGGCTTTCACTGGTTAAAATCCTGTTCATTTCATTTCATGGCGAAAAAAATTACATGCAAAAATACATTTCTGCAAACGAAAACCGCCTATTCAAGATATCCTAAAAAAACGTCTTTTTCAAGTGTGAATAACTTAGTCAACTTTGAAACAAATTAAATGAAACTTTTTATACAGAGGCGCCGCAAACTCTAGTTTTTGAAAAGGTGTAAATTGATTTCGAAAAATCTCCCTTCCCATCCCCCTCGCCACCCCCGAATGAGGATCACATATTTGTTGAAAAAAAGTCATTTTCAAAGCTTTCTATGGAAATCATCAGTTATCAATTGACAAATCTGTTTAAAGGCGATAAAAAATGTAGTTTTAAGCCAAAAAAATGACATTCTTTTATGTTATAGAAGGTGAGAAAAACGCACTTTCTACACTACAAAAACAGGTGTCTTTTTTTAAAGACGTTTTTGATGAAAAGACACGAAAAACGTCTCAGAACGAGATGTTTTTCGACGAAAAAGATACTAAAAGTGTCTAAACGTTTTTTTAAAAGACACTTTGTTTTATTGTGTAAAAACTAACGAAAAAGCGTCTCAGAGCACGTTGACAAAAATTGATTTCCCGGTCCAAATATAGCTTGCAGATGACTCTCTGCAAATTCTGAAACTTACTAACATGTTTTGGATCATTCCGTAATGAAACTGCTATGGGTAATTCACTTTGGGAGGTAGGATAAAGGCGAAACCTCTGAAAAAACAGGTAATTTATTTCAAATTGTACATTTTGCCCTTGAGCGACCTGTAATTATATTTTTTTGTGTTCAATTTATGATGTAAATTCATGAAAAAAATCACTTTATTTTTTCTCAAAGATCAGCTTCGAAATCGAAAAAAAAAATTTTTTTGGACCACCCTAATAAACACTATATCAAAAATATGATAAAATAAAATATAAATATGATGAAAATGTTATAATCAATGTGAATATTATTCAAAAATAGTCTAAAACAATCGAAAATAGTTTATGAAAGGAAATTGTTGGAAAAGAATCGGTAATGTGTATCACTTTTTGCGTATTTAAAAAAACTCAATTTTCGTTAGTTTTTACCAACCCGTTTAGCAATAAACAATCATATAAAATTATTGTTTATTGCAGTCGATCGATTCGTTGTCTCAACTAGTTTAATTCCCGCTTGGAATTGTGTCAAAATATTGAAAAACAAAAAAGTTATTGCATTTTGAATGAGTCACTGCTCAGCAGTGATTTGGGAGCTGAAGGCAAAAGTGAAAGTGGGCTACAGGCACGGGTTAAACTTATTTTAAAAATCTGAACAAAATTAATTTATTACTTTTTTTTTATTTTAAACCAGATTTCGGGTGGAGACCGACAAAATTCGAACTTACCCAAAATAAGGGCCACCCTAGTATATACTGCCGACAGAAAGTTCGTGAACACGTCTTATTTTTTTGGGTGAACTTTGAACGACCATATCTTCATTTCTGCACACGTTGCATCCATTTGACATAGGTTTACTCGAAAGAGGATACAATAAGCTTTCTAAATGTGAAAATTGCATTAAGAAATTTTCATTTTTGCTTAAGTTATGACAATTTTGGAAAAGTCACTTTATTTTGGATTTTTGATCTCTTCTGTTAGACACTCGCCAAATTTGCAAAAGTTGTCCGAACGAAATGCCACTCACGGAAATTAATAGTAAAAACATTCACCTTTTGATTGATGTACGACCAGTTATAATTGTAATTGTTATTAACATTTTATTTAAGGTGGAAGTTGAACAAAATAACAGTAATTTTTTGACGGCTCAAAATAAAATAACTGGAATAAGTTACAAAAATAACAGGAATCTGTTGACTGCTCATCGGAAACACAAATAATTTGTGAAAATACCATTTTCTTTCTTATTTTTCATGTTTATGAGGGTTTATATCACATTTTAAACATGTGATATTACAACGTTCTTCACGGTATAGTCGTCTCACCATCTCTCTTGGGTAAAATTGTTGTTGTAAACCGTCCGATACGCACCACCCGGAACCCTCTGACATTTGCCACTGAACGTTACCGAACGAACTTCCACCATCACAACACGATCCAGCGCATATTACGGATCGCTAATCAGTTAGGGCCAAGATTGGATTTTTTTAATCCAGTCCGGCATCATTTAAGTCCGCTATTGCCAACTTGAATTTTTGATCTTGCGGTCATCAACACACCACACGCAAACTCTAGTCATATATTGTAAATTTGTATATTTGTAATAGGGTACATACCCGTTTATACGTGTAAATAAATAAATAAATAAATATTAACATATTCCCGTTATTTCGTTTAAATTCAACCTTAAATTAAATTTAATAACAATTTACAACTATAACTTGTACATCAATCAAAAGGTGAATGCTTTTACTATAAATTTCCGTGAGTGGCATTTCGTTCGGACAACATTTGCAAATTTGGAGAGAGTCTAAAAATAGAGGTCAAAAATCCAAAAAAGTGACTTTTCCAAAATTGTCGTAACTCGAGCAAAAATGAAAATTCCTTAATGAAACTTCCACATTTAGAAAGCTTATTGTTTCCTCTTTCGAGTATACCTATGCCAAATGGATGCATCGTGTGCAGAAATGAAGATATGGTCGTTCAAAGTTCACCCAAAAATATAAGACGTCACGAACTTTCTGTCGGTAGTGTACATGACGTTTAGATAAAATTTACATAAAGTTTATGTAAACCTGGTTGTCAGGGCTCTGTAGTAATTTGTTATACTTTATTTTACTATCTTCTTATCAATAATATCCAATATCAATGTGTATCCATTATCAGTGATATTTAATGTTATCGCCCCCCGGCTGTATGATCTGATGTAGCAAAGTACAACACAAGATATGTTTCTTTCTGTTGAATATAGCTCCAGGATACTATTCTCATCCACCAACCAGGATTCTATACGTCATCCAGTGTGACTAGTCACATGGTACTTGCCTGTAAATTCAAACTACAGTTTCTACTTTATACATTACTTTCACTCTTTCCATGTTGCGCACACGGAAAATCTTACACAATTAAAAAAATTGATAACACAGCAGGGCTGTATTATGAACCAGTTGGGAATGTTTACTTCTATAACGACATTTGGAGACTTGTTACGTATTTAGATTTGTCGGTTTTAGATGAAAAAATTAATTTTTTTGAAAATGCATACCTCGAATCACTACATATGTGTAATTATGGACGGTATGTACACGTGACATCAAAGCTCAAGAATGTAACAATATATGCGCCTCCGTCCTTAAATGCTGAAATATTTTGTACTAATTTGCAAAATATTTTCAATTACACCTTACCTGCGATACGTCAAAAGAATCAAAATTTACGAAGTTTATTGAATCCGATCGAAAAGAAACAAGTAAAAAGAGTAAAACGTGGCTGGTTCAATGGCGTGGGGACGGCATTGAAATCAATGTTTGGGACTTTGGATGCTGAAGATGAAGAATTGTATGCAAGTGCCATTGATAAACTGAAATTGCATCAATTGGAATTAACTAATCTATTGAAATCACAAATACAAGTGGTAGAGACAACAGCATTTAACGTAAATAAAACTTTAAAAAAGTTTAATGATAATGCGAAAGTATTCAATGAAAATTATATAAAATTGAATACATTCTTGAAGGAAGAGTCAACCGAAATACATAACTTACAACTGCGCCAAACAGCTGAGGAACATGTCAATATCCTTGCGCTTTTAAATACAGAGATTCAACTGGAAATCATGGAAATAACCAATGCTATCATTTTTGCAAAACAACATGTATTACATTCTATAATAATGACTCCACTGCAGTTGATCGAGGAACTGAAAAAAAATGTTCATGCAATTCCGAGAGGCACGCAGTTTCCCTTTCCGCTAACACAAGAATTTGCACATGATTTGTTCAATGTTGTAGATACACAAGTGTATTACAAAAATAACCATTTAATTTACATTTTATTTGTACCTTTAATAGAAGTGCACGAATTTACGCTCTTTAATCTTATCCCATTGCCGCTGCACCATGCTGATGGATATTATTTGTTTATTCAGCCAATGAAGGAACTCTTAGCTATATCAAAAGACTTTGAAGAATATTCTATTGTTACAAATTACGAACGATGTAAGATCTTCGGTGTCCTCCACATATGTAAAATAGATGCACCCATATACTCCTCAGTTCATTCGCCAATTTGTGAAATTGCATTATTGAAGTCTCCAAAAACAGTGCCAGAGACATGCGATAAAAGACTAACGCGTATATCTAATGAACTCTGGTACAAACTCAAAAATACAAATCAGTGGCTATTCGTCACGAGTAAAGAAGTAATTCTTAACATTGCATGTACTAGCTTAAAATCAAACGTGTACATACCTTTGAACAATACGGGAATATTAAAATTAGATGCAAGTTGTCATGCATCAACTCCAACAATATCTCTACACACGGAGGATGTTTTCACAAGTAATTTTACTTCTATAATACCGCCTGTTAATATTTTAGCAAATTGTTGTAATAGTGATATAATGAAGATAGTAATTCCACAATTAAAACTAATGAATGTAACGAAATTCAATTACGATGCTTTAAATAGCGCTAGTTTTACCATTAAAAGATTGGATAATTTAGCTGAAGACATAATGCGAAATGACGATTACAAAACTAGTTTGACGCGTTTGACTTATGGGGTGTACATTTTGGGCGGCATTTTGGCGATGTGCATTCTATGTAAAGTAACACACGTATTATATAGAAAACACTACAAGATAACCGAAAGTAGAAAGTGCAATTGTGAAACACATTAAATGTTCTACGATTATCTGTCAAAATAATTAATAAATGTTCACGATAACAAATGATGAATGATGAAGGCTTTAATTTTTAACCCTATGACCCATGATGGGTCACATAGGGTTCGGAAAACGTCCCACCTGTTTTCGAGGTCGCTGAAACGAAATCTAAAATCAGATTTTCAAAATTCAAAATGGCGGATTCAGTATTGGAGCAATTAACAAATCTCCTATAAATATGGACCCAATAGCAGAGGACCCATTCAATTAACACATCCGCATTTTAACCTTTTACATCTTGTAGAAAACCAGTGAAACACAGGGGCACGCACAAACAAGATTATTTGAAGCTTACAGCGCTGGACTCGAAAATCAGTATATTGCAATAATATTTTATGCACACAGGGCCTCGATGGTCAATGATTATCACCCACATTATTACCGCCCGACCATGATCACCGAGTGCTTGAGGGCCCCGCTCTCCACCCACCTCGGGCCGTTTTTTCCCTTTTTATTAATTAATCATTGCTTATCCGTCTCTGGTGCATAAAACTGTGTAGTCTCCTCGAGCATTTACTCGCTTTCAGCTACTATTATTAATAGTTACCTATTTGCTGAATAATAGTCTATTATACATCACAACCACGGTAAGTTGTATACATCATTATTTTACTGCGGCAAGTTGACTGCTTACCGCATGCATTGGGGGACGGCGGCGGGGGGAGGGGGATCTGGAGGGATTGGTGAGTATATCGATATTTCAATATATATCATCGAATTGTTCCATATATATAATTAACCAATGGAAAACATTGAATCGTGTTCGATTATGTCGAATCATGTCTGCTTACGTCATGGTTTCGATATATCTCAATTTTTATTACGGGACTTAGAACCAGAGCAATATTGTTTAATTTATAACTTATAGTTTTTTGTCTGACCCTTGGAACTTTGCCCCCTGACCCACTGTTGAGAGCTTTATCCCTGGACCATCATCAAGAGCTCCCGCATCTGGACCCGTTTCGAATCTTTCGCCTTATAGCGTCGTTATACAGCCTAACCATTTTAAACATGTTGAAACATTTTCTTTCATATTTCGTTAATTTTCCTTCATATTTCAATAATTTTCTTTCATATTTCGTTCATTTTCTTTCAGATTTGATCAATTTTCCTTCATATTCGATTAATTTTCTTTAATATTTCATCAATTTTGTTGCATGAAATGATTCAAATATGAAAGAAAATGAGTGAAATATAAAGGAGAATGAATTAAATTTGAAAGAAAATAAATGAAATATGAAAGAAAAAAATGAAATATGAAAGAAAATGAACGAAATATGAAGGAAAATGAATGAAACATTTGTTTTCTGGCATATTTCGTTCATTTTCCTTCATATTTGATTCATTTTCTTTCATATTTGATCAATTTTCATTCATATTTCGTTAATTTTCCTTCATATTTAATTCATTTTTTATCATATTTCATTCATTATCTTTCATATTTGATCAGTTTTCTTTCATATTTGGTTCATTTTCCTTCATATCTGATTCATTTTCTTTCATATTTGATCAATTTTCTTTAATATTTCCTTCATTTTCCTTCATATTTCGTTAATTTTCTTTCATATTTTATTCATTTTCTTTCATAAAATGATTGAAATATGAAAGAAAATAAGTGAAAAATGAAAATAAATGAAATATGAAGGAAGAGTAACGAAATATCTCTCTCTCTCTATATATATATATATATATATTAGGGTGGGTCGAAAAAATTCAAAAATGTCGGCTGGGCTCTAAAATGAAAGTTTTTTATGTAAAAACATGTGGAACACAGAAAAAACGGTAAAAAAAAATTTTTTCGAGGGCGCGCGAGACCCTCAAAAATGCCATTTTTAGCACTTTTTTCAGTTTTAAGGCTGTATCTCTGAAAATATACATCAGAAATGGCTGATTTTTTGATATGTTGTGCCCAGAATCATACTCTTCCAACTACATCACTTGGGAAAGCTATCGAGACAATATGAGCTGAATTATTTTTATTTTAGTAAACACGTTTTTCATCATTTTTTATGTTTTTGGGAATATAACGTATTTTAAGCTAATAAGTTGCTATTTCGCTGGGTCAAAAATGATAGTTTTCGCTCTAAAATTATGCGGAAGATCAAAAAACTATGCAAAAAAAATTTTGGAGGTTGTGCGAGACCCTAAAAATGCCATTTTTGGCACTTTTCAGTTTTAAGGCTATATTTGTGAAAGAATACGAGAGAAATCACTTATTTTTCGGTATGTGTATGTTTCCATTGTGCCCAGAACCATACTCTCGCAATTCTATCGCTTGGGAAAGCTATCGAGACAATATGCGCTGAAAAAATTTTCACTTAAAATACACTTTTTTGGCCATTTTTCAATGATTTCGACAATATAACGCATTTCAAGCTAATAAGTTGCTATTTCAATGGGTAAAAAATGATATTTTTCGGTCTAAAGACATGCGGAAGATCAAAAAATTGTAGACAAAATTTTTGAAGGGCGCGCGATCCCGCGTGGAAAAAATCAGTCAGGCAAAAGTATGGCAAGAGTATGGCAAACATGCTGGCAAACATCAGGCAGCCGAAAGGCAACAATAAGGCAAAGGTATGGGGCTACGATGCGGCAAGAGTATAATGTTACAGTCAGACACCAGTCTGGTTCAGGATCGTATCCAGCCTGTTGCCATGCACATGCCAGAACCCTGCCATACTGCTGCCAAACCATTACAGACGGGGGCCACGGTCCTGCCAACGTGGTGCCAACGTGATGCCATCGTGGGACCATCGTGGGACCATCGTGGGGCCATCGTGGTGCCATCATTGTACTTTGGTCCCAACCTCCCACCCTCATGTTGGTGCGTAGGACTTATTCACTTGCGTAGACAATCTACTTGCGGGAAAGATGAGCGGCTGGCCGCGGGACGGCAGCCGGTTGGCCCCCCGCTGGCACCGC
>JABFQJ010000042.1:0-14250 GCA_022816905.1 Trimorus sp. ZL-2020 | reverse complement strand
GTCAGTTGGGACTAGTGGTGCGCCTAGTTACTCAGTCGGAGAACGCGAATTACATAGTAGATGGCGCTTGGTGCCATTTTTTACACCGCCCCCCTTGAACGGCTTGAGGCGTTCGAAATATATAACAGTAAAAATAAAAAAAATAAAAATAAAAAAAGGGTGTGGCGGAACTAAATCGCGCGATGGCGTTTGGCATCAGGCCAATTTGGGCGGTGCCAGATCCGCTTGCGTCGAGGGTTCGTTGGCGCTGTATAAGCAGGCCCCTCCTGTCCCATAGGCTGCAGCCGAGAGTATGTGACATCCCCATTGTTCAATCGCAAGGTGACATGCCCTGCTGGAACTCGTTTGCGGAACTTTCGAACTCCGGGGAGTTCCGGGACTCGCAAGTGATACCGCAGGCGTTTCTCAGGGGGCACGTTGGTGTGACCAGGGGGGTCAAATTCCAGCTTGTAATAGCGGAAGTGGTCGTGTTGACGAAGCTTCGCTTGGTACTCCGGGTCTGTCAGGAACTGACAATCAGGCCCAACCTTTCTCTCACGCCGGGAACGAAGGGCTTGTAGACGTAGGGACTCGACCCATGCCTTCTCCATCCTGGGGGATGCGGGAGAAGTGGTGTCGAGACTGCTGATGCCAGAACTTGAGCAGGAAGCTCGCGAAAATGTGCTCGCATCTTCTCGAGACGTCACTTGACTAATCTGGCCCGCCCACGCTTCTTCGAACGCTACTCTCTGGTGACGAGTGAAGTCCTGGAAACTTTCGTCATCACTGGAGCATGAGAGATTCAGGACGTCGTCCGTCTCTTGCATTGGAACAATAATGCTGAAAGCAACAAAATTCAAGTGTCGGTACGAGAAAAATAAAAAAAGGGGGGGTTGAAAGGTAGATTCTATTGAAGGGGACTGGAGAGCTGATAAACAAAAAATAGTTTAATCAAGGACAGGTAGGATACAAAGTTGAGTGATAGGGCGAATTAGCTCGGTGTGAGCAGTCCTGATTTTAGCTTCGCGAATTAGTCCATCAGCTCCTGCTTTTGTGTCTACGATGCGTCCTAAGGCCCAATCGCACGGAGGACGGTTCGGGTCCCTCAGTAATACCACATCTCCTTCCTTTATGTTCGTCTGGAGCTCTCTCCATTTGGTTCACCGTTGTAGTGTAACCAGGTAGTCTTGTCTCCATTTTTTCCAAAATGCCTGTACGATTCTGGTGACCGCCGCCCATCTGGTCAGTAAGGATTCTCGTTTGTTCAACATAGTTTCTTCGGGGACGCTATGGAGACTGCGCCCGATCAAAAAGTGCCCTGGTGTGAGTGCTGGACCATCTGTGTGATCATCGTGAATTGGAGTGAGTGGTCGGGAGTTGAGACAGGCTTCTATCTGACACAAGATTGTGACCATCTCCTCCCTTGTTGGTGTGAAGGCACCGATGCTCCTCCGCAAGTGATGCTTAAGTGACCTGACTCCAGCCTCCCAAAGACCTCCTTGATGTGGAGCCGCAGGGGGAATAAAAACCCAGTTGGTCCTCTCCAAGGTCAATTGATGATCCCACTCGGTTCCTGAAATGATTTGATTAAACGAACGACGAAGCTCCGCGTCGGCGCCAATGAAATTTGTACCTTGGTGACTGTATAAGCTCGAGGGGACACCCCTCCGAGATACAAACCGTTTGTAGGCTTGTATGAAAGCCTTGGTCGAGTAATCATTTACCAACTCCAAGTGAATGGCTCGGGTGGCGAAACAGACAAAAACGGCGATGTATGTCTTGTGCGCCCTTTGTCCCCGACCAGGAGCATTACGAACTGAGATGAGACCAGCGTAGTCAATTCAAGTGTGACTAAATGGATGGGACTCTGTACACCTGGTTTGGGGTAGTGCGGCCATTTGCTGAGACGCTAGCGAAGCTTTGAAGCAACACAAACTGTACATTTACTAATAATGGTCTTAATGCTATTGCGTGCCTGTAGAATCCAGAAAGTTTCGCGTAATAACGACAGAGTTAGTTGGGTTCCCCCATGCAAGGCTCGTAGATGATAGAAGGAGATGAGTAGGTCAGTGATTCTGTGTCTTGGTAGGATGATGGGATGTTTAGTGTCATAAGTCAAATTCGAGTAATTTAACCTCCCCCCTACTCTAACTATGCCTTCTTCATCAATGAATGGTGAAAATTGGTGGAGCTGAGACTGTCTATTTACAGAACGATCGGTTTGAAGGTCTTTGATCTCTTGAGAGAAGAGACATCTTTGGAGAGTGCGGAAAATAAACTTTTCAGCCTTTTTAACGTCTTTACTGTCGATCACAAACGCGGCTTGCCTGACTTCCTCTCTGTGAATGCGCCTGTGGAGTATATGGATATATCTCATCCAATAACCGATAATCCGAGTGAGTCGAATCCAAGATGAGTATGTAAGCAAGAAGTTCGGAACTTCGTGACTTGACGTATGAAGAGTACTTTTTCTTTTCTCCCTTTGAACTTCGTTCCAACAATATTCTGATTCCCGATCCGAACCGCGCAGATCCTCGTCCGGAAGCGACTCAGGACCATTCCACCAAAGTTTAGAGACAATAAGGTCAGTCACGGGTACACCCCGAGAGTTTAGATCTGCGGGATTAAGATTTGTCGGAACGTGACGCCAACTAACCTCTGGCAAGGTAGTCTGGATTGCAGAAACCCTGTTTGCGACATAAATATTCCAGGTGGACGCATGTCTAGCTAGCCAATCTAATACGATTCGAGAGTCTGTGAAACAAATGACTTCATCGATCTCTCCTAACCATGATTGCAGGATGTCCTTCATTAGTTTAGTCAACAGGAGCGCTCCATTGAGCTCCAATCTGGGGACACTAATCGTCTGAATGGGAGCCACTCGCGTTTTGGATCACAAGATTCGCGATTTGACTAAGCCTGAAACGTATTCGTGTCTCAGGTATACTACGGCAGAGTAAGCTTTTATCGAAGCATCGCAGAACCAACGAGTTTGGTTCGACTGATCGGCTCCTCTGGTCCCGTATATCGAGGAATAACGAGAGATTTCAAGAGTGGCAATTCGTTGCAGAATTCTAACCAACTTTCAGTGACATCGGGAGCTAGAGGTTCATCCCATTTGTTTTTTCTGATCCACAGTTCTTGCATGATAATTTTAGCTCGAATAATGATGGGAGACAACCACCCAAGAGGATCAAAGAGTTTTGCGGTGTTGGACAGGATTGTCCGTTTGGTTATGTTAGAGTTGTCAACTTCGGAGGTATGAATCCGAAATGAATCTTCTTTTGGTGACCAGGAGATGCCTAACATTTTCAGTTCTCTTCCTTCTTCAGGTTCGATACCTACCAAAGGCTCGGAAGGGATGGATTCAGGAAGAAGATCAAGTGAGTTCGAGGCCCACTTGCGTAAGTTGAGAGCACCTGATCGAAGCATTTCCATTACCTGATCTCTGATCTTGATTGTAGACTCCTTGGAGTCAGATCCGAAAAGTACATCGTCTACATAGATGGATTGGTTCAGGGGTTCAACAGCTAGCGGAAATCGGGACGAGTGATCCTGGACCACTGCCTTGATTACCCGATTCGCAAGGAATGGAGCTGGCCTGGTACCATAAGTGACCGTATCAAGTTTAAATGCCCGAACATTGCGTTCACCAGCTTTCCGCCAGAGAATGCATTGATATCTCCTATCACATTCTTGAACTAGAATCTGGCGGAACATTTTCTCAATATCCGCAGATAGGACAAAACGATGTCGTCGCCAATTAGTCAGTATGTGTGTAAGGTCATTTTGGAGTCTAGGTCCGGTAAATAGAGTATCGTTGAGCGAAACTCCACTTCGCGTATCACTGGAAGCGTTGAAAACTACACGAAGTTTTGTAGTAGTGCTCTGTTCGCGTAGGACTGCGTGGTGTGGAAGAAAGGTGCAAGAGTCGATCTCGGGGTTGCTCGCTGACATTTCGGTCATGTGACCAAGGTCGATGTATTCTTGCATGAAGTTGTCATACATTTGACGGATAGAAGGGTTACGGTCAAGTCGAGCTTCAACTCGTAACCAAGATGCAAGAGCGATGGATTTCGACTCCCCCAACTTCTTGGGTTCGTCTGACGAACGGAATGGAAGTCTAACTTCGTATCGTCCATCTGCGTCTCTGGTCGTGGTTTCTGTGAAGAATTGTTCACAGTAAGTGTCCTCTTCGGACAATGGAGCTTGGTCCGGAAAGTCTTCAATTTTCCAGAACTGCTGAAGTACCTCCGAGACATCCATCATTGCGTGATGTGATGTGAAGGTACGAATAGTTAGGTCAGACCCCACTGGCCCTGACAGTATCCAACCTAAAGTTGAATTTTGGGCAATCACGTCTGAATTTTGAAGACGGATTAGACCACCTTCCATGAATCGACTGATCACATCTGCTCCTAAAAGAATTTCTATTCTCAGATCCTTTGACGGTTCTGGATCAGCGAGTAAGAGGTGTCGCAATTCCTCGAAGTCAGTTGGCTGGAATTTCTTGGGAACATATGAAGTGATAGTCTGAACTATAAACGCTGGTACTGAGTACGTAGGAGATGCGTTGTAGGTGGATGTGAAATCCAAATTGACAGAATGTCGTGGCGAGCAGCTATGCGCTCCTTGGATGCCGACTATGTGTACGTCAGCTTTGACTTTTTTCAGTCGTAACATTTGTACCAGTGACTCAGTGATAAATGTTGTCTCGGAACCCGGATCAATGATCGCACGCACCGTGTGTTTGAATCCAAGAGTAGAGCTGACTGTAATTAATGCAGTTGAGATGAGCACCTCCGAGTAAGTGGGGTTACTCAGTAATGAAGCTCTCTGCACTGTAGGGGGCGTGGCCGGAGTAGTATCCTGCACCACGGGTTGAGACTGGTCCGACGTAGTTGAACCAGTGCTCGGAGAAGAAGGGGTAATTTGAGTCTGTTTCTCAAAATGCAAAAGAGTATTGTGTGATTTAGCACACTTTTTACATTTGTACTTGCTTGGACAAGATTGAACATTGTGAGTTGCAGATAAACAGTTAACGCACAGGTTTTTGTTGACTCGAAAATTTTGACGCTCAGTTACTGTTAGCGCTCGGAATTTAGGACACAGGAATAGTGTATGAGATTCCTTACAAAATAGACAAGTCGCCTCTCTTTTGACTGTCAGATTTAGCGTACTCTTTTGAGGTTTGAATTTGGAAGAAGTACCTTCATGTTGAGCATCTACCTTATCAATGGCAATATGTTCCAAGATATGCACTTGAGTGGTCAGAAATTTTTGGAATTGATCGAATGTTGGATAAGTAGTAGCTCCAGCGAGGGATTTCTCCCACTCCTTTCTCAAATTAGTGGAGAATTTTTGGGTCAATTGATGAACTAACAAGACATCCCAATGGTTGGTCGGATAACCTAAGTTTTTCAGAGAGTCTAGAGTCACTTTGATTGTGTCTCGCATTTGCCGAAGAGGAGCTAAATTGTCCTGACTAACAGATGGGAGTGATTATAGTTTATGCAACAAGCTAGCTGTCAAAACTCTCTTGTTTTCGTACCTGTCCCTCAGAGTGTCCCACGCGATTGTATAATTTGCATCTGAAATAGGTAGTGCGCTTAAAAGGTGTTCAGCCTCACCTCTCAATGCTGATTTTAAGTATTGCATCTTTTGAGCTGGTTTGAAATGATCTTGATCATGAACGAGAATTTTAAAAATGTCGCAAAAATTTTCCCAATCAGAGTAAGATCCGTCAAACTGTTTCAGCTCAATTTGGGGCATTCTGATCGTCTGAAGGGGCTCGTGAACATTCACCGTGGAGTGCATTTGAGAATGTCGCCTAGAGGACGTGCGTATCGACGCCTCAAGCTCCCTTTCAAAACGCTCGGCCTCAGCGGCTTTATATAATTTATCCGCGCGTTGAGTTAGGAGTTCATCCAATGTTTCGAATTGAAAGTTGATTCCCTCCCAATACTTCTGTGCGAAGTAGGAAATGGTTGCCCGGGCCTCTAGAGGGACGGTTGCGCAAAGTTCCGCATGGTAGCCTTGAGCTTTCGCGAAATTCTCATGATGTCTAGATAATCGGTTCATGAGAGTGGACGTGGTATACTCGATTGCCGTTTGGCCTTTAATCGCGTTTAACTCGCGCTCGAAACTGTCGCCGATGAGTTGAATGTGTTCGATTAAGGTGGTAATGTGTTTATTCGCCATTTTGAATTTCAATTGAAATGATTTATCGTGAATAAGTGGTTATTACCAACCTCACAGCTTTGTGAATATCTGATTTTGTTTCAAATATCTCTTTCAAAGCAATTGCAGAAAGTTAATTTACTTGTTTTTCAATGTCTGCTAATTAATGTCAGTTTGTTTATTGCTTTTCCAAAATTCCATCCGGCTCGAAGGACTGTTAAAAACTTTGAACTGTTTTTAATTCATCTTCGTAGCAATTTGAGTGGACTGTATGAAATTAGAAAGCTTATTCGAATAAATTCTGGAAAAACACCTGACAAAAATAAACACAGTGAAGATACAAGGGGGACTCCCCTAATTATCATTCAACTGTGATTAATTTCAAATAAGGGGGACACCCCTAATTTGTTATTAATTAGCAGCCTTAGTAACTGTGAGGTGGGAGTGTATTTGAAATAACCACTTGTTAAACTTCAACGATAATAAACTTTATTTAACTGAATCAAAAAAAAGGTAAACAACACGAAGCTTAATCTCAAATATCGCGTAAATATCTAGTGCTGCGTTGTAACAAATTTGGAGCTCGGTTTTTGTTTTGTCCAATCGAGGACTCCCCAATTGTTCAGTTATGCGACAGCTTTCAACTGAAAAACTAAAAACTTACTTGATAAAACAAACCAAAAGTACAACGAGATTGTTTGCGCAGTAGCGATCAGAATTCCCTTTTTCTCCAAAGGCGTAAAGCAATTACAAGCGGCGAGTGCGGATGAAATTGGCTAGTTGATAAGTGCGTTAAAATATTGATAAAAGCGGTGAAAATGAGTAAAATAGGCAAGAGGCTGTTGAGCATGAGCGAGACTTTCCAGGAGTGTCCGCCGCTCAGGACTCCCGAGCACAAAACTGATTTTTTGGCGACGCGTCGCGTCTTATAAAGGCTCGTCACGTCGCGCGAATGACAAGCGACTCGACGCGTTCCGCGAGACAATTGCGCACATGGATCCGCGAGATGGCGGTCGAGTCGAGCGTCAGTTGGGACTAGTGGTGCGCCTAGTTACTCAGTCGGAGAACGCGAATTACATAGTAGATGGCGCTTGGTGCCATTTTTTACACTTATAATTAAATGTTGTTGTTTGCAGTTTACCATAATACAGGCCTCAACAGTTGTATTATTTAGACTAATTTGAATGTTTCACATGAAAATAACTATTTTTTAAAATTCTGTTTCATTATTCTTGTATAATACTTGAATAATTCAATACTTTAAATCATTTCATAAAATATAGTAAAATTAATGTTGCAAACAATAAGAATTTTGTTATAAAAATTGTCAGATAATCAAATTGTTTAATTGCTTGTGTATACTTGTTTTATATCTTTAAGGGGGCCGTATGGTACAGTGACTAAAATCAAGACTGACAATAGTCGTCGACGCCAAGATAAGCAGACAAGTTTGCGCAGTCGAAGCGTCGACACTATGAAGTCTCAATACGCCATCATATGCGTTCGACCAGCTGTCAAAAATTTGTATCTCCAATGTCTTGTTAGAACTTTCATTAAACGTTAGAGCAATTAGATGAAAACATTCCTTAAAGTAACATTGTTTTTGAGTCCTTATTGATTTTTGACTATCTGCGCTTGTTAAAACACAATTCAAAAAGTATTTATTTTTCTAAGCAAATTTATGTTCTCATTTCTTCACACCATTCGAAAGTCCGTTCAAAAACGCGGAATTTCCGCGGGAGCTTGCCAGGTGGCAGCACTTCGGGGCCGAATTTGATTTGAATGTGACAGCTTGGTTGTGTCATTTATTTATTTATAATCAATCAATCAATAAAATTAAAATATCAAGACTGACAGTAGTCATAGTTAATTTTCATCTCGGCGATTTCGATCTGCGCTGTGTGCAACCGGCGAAATGCAAAACGCCGAAACGACTGGCGAAACGTCTACGCAACCTGCTGATCGCAGAAAAAAAAAGACAAATAATGGTAAGTAAGAATTATAAACAAGACAAATGTTATAAACAAGACAAATGATTCAAGTCACTTAAATTACAGGAAAAAAACGAAAAACGAGGCGATCTGGAGTTTTCCATCGACAAAAAAAAATGTGCGCTATTTGTACAAATTATTTTTGAAAGAAGAAAAGAAAGAAACAAAAAAGGAGAAGGAAGAAGAAAACTGGTTGATTGAATTGAATGTGCACTGTAAAAATAAATAAATTATGAACCTGTAAAAAAGTGAATAATTGTTTGACATTAAATTTGTAATAGTTTTGTTAGTTTGTTTTTAATTGTTGTTAATTTGTTGTTAATTTTATTAATGTTAATTTGTTGATTTTATTGATGTTTATTTCTTGAATGGTTGTGAGTTTGTTGTTATTGGTTATTAGTTTGTTTTTAATTGTTGTTAATTTGTTGTTAATTTTATTAATGTTAATTTGTTGATTTTATTGATGTTTATTTCTTGAATGGTTGTGAGTTTGTTGTTATTGGTTATTAATTTTATTGATGTTTATTTGTAGATTTGTTGTTAGTTTGTTAGTTTGCTTTTAATTGTTGGTTATTGATGTTAATTTGTTGAATTGTTAGTTTTGTTAGTTTGTTGTTATTTGTTGTTAAATTTATTGATGTTTATTTGTAGATTTGTTGTCAGTTTTGTTAGTTTGCTTTTAATTGTTGGTTATTTTATTGATGTTAATTTATTGAATTGTTAGTTTTGTTAGTTCATTGTTATTTGTTGTTAATTTTATTGATGTTAATTCGTTGAATTGTTGATAGTTTTGTTAGTTTGTTGTTAAATTTATTGATGTTTATTTGTTGAAATGTTGTTAGTTTGATGTTATTTGTTTATTAATTTTATTGGTGTTTATTTGTTGCATTGTTGTCAGTTTTGTTAGTTTGTTGTTAATTGTTGTTAATTTTATTGACATTTATTTATTGAATTGTTGTTAGTTTTGTTAGTTCTTTAGTTGTTGTTATTTGTTGTTAATTTTATTGATGTTTATTTGTTGAATTGTTGTTAGTTTGTTGTTATTGTTGTTGTTAATTAATATTAAATTAAATTGTGTAAATTAAAATAGTAAATAACACAAATAATCACAAGATATTCAAAGTTCAAATATTTATTTTCATATTTATTTTTTTTCGTTTTTTTATTAATAACAAATATTATTATATATATACATTATAATCTAAGCACGGCCAGCTCCACGGCCCTCCCCACGTCCGCCGTTCCTGGGATTGTTGCCGTTACCGCGGCCCCGGAAATTATTTCCCCGGCCAAAATAGTACGGGGCCGAGGAAAGGCGGTACAAGAACCGCATAAATCTCTCCTGGTTTACCTCAGCATAGTCACCTGTAAAAATTCAATTTTTTAATTTGTAAATCAGTTTATGTTATTGTTTATGTTATTTGTTACAATATTATTTATATTGTTAGTAACTTTATTGTAGTTTATTCTTTGTTATCTTTGTTATTTATTGTTTTTATTTATTTAGATATTGTTTATATTATGCATGTATTTTATTTTTTTTGTTATATAGTTTTGTAATATTATTATTCATTTTTAGTTTTTTTATCAACAACAAATTTAACAAAAATATAATATAATAATAATAATAAATATAACAATAAGATATAAACAATGTATAAATATATATAACAATGAAAAAAAATATATAAAGAAAATATAACAAAAGAATATACAGCAATAAACAACAAATAAATTTATTATAAAACATTATTAATAAACAATTTATTTACAATACAATAAAAAAGAATAACAAACTGGGAGCGGGAGCTTGCGGAACATGACCTGGAGCAGGAGCAACAGGGGGAACGGGGGCTTGAGGGACCTGGGGTTGAGCTGGGGCCTGGGGTGGAGCTGGCGGGGCCTGGGGTTGCGCTGGGGCCTGGGGTTGTGGAAGTGCCGGGAATTCGGCGGGAGGGTTTGGAGGATTACCTCTAAAATTGTCCCCAAACTCCTCGTCGATGTCGAAGTCTAAATCCTGATCCTGAAAACAAAATTCAATTTTAGGTTAGGTCATACATTCCATTATCATTTCAATGCATTTTAGTATTATCAAGGATTTATTGATAATACTAAAATGCATTGAAATGGTAATGGAATGTATGACCCAAATTACTTACCATCTCGTTTTGCATTTTTTTTCCAACGCGACTTTACGGGACGGCGACTTTTTGCGCAAGTGGACGGCGGAAAACAGTTGCCGCTCGGGCAACGCTAATATGACAATCGGTATAAAGGTGCGTTTTCATCGGGCGGAACTCTCATCGGGCGGTTTCCGCGTATGAAAACGCGACTGCTGATCGTGCGGGAAGCGATATTACCGACATTACACTTTTTCAAAAACGTGCGAACACAAGAACTTTAAGATTGGATTTGTTTTGAATAAAAGACTGATAACATGTTGTTTTGCTTCTATGTAGAATTTCACTCACTCCGGTTGCGTAATTTAACAAAATAAAATTAAAAAAATATTCATCCAAAAGTCCCGAACTCCGCGACAGCGTACTTTCAACTTAAATTTAAAGCAGACACGAACGCAATAATAATAATTCCTTAAATTTAATTGATTTGCTTCTTTATGAAATTTTAATTTTAATTTTTAAACAAACACGTTTTCATTATTTTCTGAACGAAACAAATTTTTATGTCAAACATTTTTTTAGATCCGAATAGCTGTTCGAACACGTGAATATGGGCGCGTTTACGCGCGTCGTGAAATGTTTATTTTACCGTAACCTGCAAATCATACCCCAATTTGACAGACTTGGAAGCAGACGTGTGGAATTGCATCCCAACGATTTCTGCGATTGCCCTGCATTTGGGATTAGTTTTCCTTGCCATAAAGCTCGTGGTTTTCCTTGCCATAAAGCTCGTGGGAGTTACGAAGGAAATATAAGAAATAAAAGGATTTGCAAAAAAGTATGCATTTTTTTACAGTTTATAGATGCAAGATGTGCGCTTCCAACACATATTTTAATTCATTTATTTTAATGAATGTTTTTTTAATGAATTTTTTATTTAATGAACTCATAATGAATTGATTGAAACTGTCTTTTACATTTGGAACAATTTTGGCAAAACTAACAAAACTAACAAACCTCAAATCCTATGATTGACAGTTTGTAATAAATAAATTTGTAATTAAAAATTTATTGTTTATAACAAATTGTTAATACTAATTGAATGATTAACTAATTAACTAAACAAATCTGTATTTTTCACAAACTTGTAATTAAATTAATTAACTTATTGAAAATATAATTAATTTAAATCGAATGCGCGAATTTAAATCAATCAAAAGCGTGAATGGAAATCACATAAAAGTGCAAATGAAAAACGTTTTAAAGGACGAATGGATTCTGATACATTTGAATTTTGCGCGGCTTCACCTCACGTCTGAAGCCGTGCGTTCCGCGAGTCAATTCTCGTTTAATTCGCGAGTTCTTGCGTTTCGCGGATGTGCGTTTCGCGGGGTTCGAGTGTATTTTGAATTTCTGAATTTCTTAAGTTAGTTAATCCAAGTGCTTTCTAATGACTTTATGACCTTCAGTCAATAACTTTTAATATCTTTTTAATTGCTCAATGAACTTGTAATGACCTTTAATAGTTTTTTTAATTACTCAATGACCTTGTAATGACCTTCAATAGTTTTTTAAAGACTTAATGAGCCTGTAATGACTTTCAATAAAGTTCCAATAACCTTCTAGTGTATATTTTCTTCATATAAAACTTCTTATTTCAATGTTGATGACAAATTGATGATGAAATAGATGATTATTGTTCACTGGAATTTTATTATTAACACTTGAAAGGAGAGGGGGTTCACCAATCAGTGTGAATAATTTTACAAGTGTGTGTGAAATGTTGCGCGAGTCGCTTGAACTAATATCTTCATTCGGTGGTTCGACTCAAACACAACCTCTAAATTGAATGGCGCGAAATTCATGTGAACGGAGGGGTAGGCATTCCCTGATAGAGGGTTAATAATGAACTCTTTCCTATTCATATCTGTCAAAAAATGTCTACAGAAAGCCAATTCGCGCTTTTGAATTACAGCCATCTCCAATTAACTAAAATAACAAAAAAAATATATAATGCTTTGTAAACAGTAAAGATTTATTACTTATTTTTCACTAAATTCTATGTTGGAAGTTGTGTTTTCGCATATAATTCGCTGCCTACTGTTTTCTACTGTATACAGTTATATATAATTTAGGTATTCATCATATTCTAACGAAAAACAATTTTTTTCAGGTTTTGCGAGGCGTTTTCCAACGCATTCATCAGGCGGCGTTCACTAGGCGCTTGTTTACTAGGTTGTTTAAACTTAGTCATACTTAGTTTCAATATCTGAATCTACAACGTTCAAATATTGTTGGAATAATCAGCTGCTCCGAGACGGTAAAACGTTCTCGTATGAGCGGTATCATAAGTGCTTTAAGCTTTATGAATAACGAGTGATCCAAGTTATATAACTTGTTGAACACAAATTAATTAAATATCCAACACTTATTGCATCAATTCTATAAATTTTCTGTAGATATAACTACAGATATTATCAACTATTTATCGTCTACCTGCTGATACAATGAACCCTCAAATTTTCAGAATTGACAAATTGTCTAAAACAGATGCAGCAATTATTTCCGATTATGTGGATGGGCAATTAGAAGAAACGCACATGCTACTGTTTAACTATGTTTTACAGAAATATACGACGTATTCATTGCAACCACCATCACTGTGGTCAACACCTGAATGTATAATTCCTGCAAAAGAGGATGCTGACTGTATACAAATTATATATTCTCCAGGACATTGGGCGTGTTGCTATTATGATATGAAAACATTGTATATTTACGATTCCTTGAACCGCAAAAGAATAAGCAGCGAGGAAGAAATATATTTACGTCATCTTTTTCCGAAGTTTGATTTGAATAATGTACAATTTCCAGATGTTCAAAATCAAACAAATTCGATCGATTGCGGTATTTATGCTATTGCATTTGCTATATCTATTGTATATAGAATTAACCCTAAAGATGTCCGATACGATCACGTATTAATGCGAAAACATTTACTGCAAATTTTCTCATCTTTACAACTAAGACATTTTCCTCAAGATATAGATTATTCACAACAAAAAGTTATTCCATTGGCAGCGGCTACCCAGCGACGTTATAAAATGATTCAAAACTCTATCAAGAAGAAATGTGAAAAAAAATATGCAAACAAAGAAGTTCGTAACAAAAATGTGCAACAAAAAGTTCAAAAAATTGTACCAAGTACTGATGCTACTGATCTCTTCATTGAGAAAAGCACTTCAATCGTACATAATTTTAGTTGCGATACTCGTGTAAATAATAATAATAATAAAAACTCGAATGTCACAACTCAGAAAAAGGCTCCCATCAAACGCAAAGTTGCAAATCTTACGCATGAGAACTGCTTAACTGAATCAGTCAGTACGGTTTTTAATGAAACCTTAAAGGATCCTTCAAACCAAATTGATCAGGAAGGTTTTATCATCGATTCAAACATACGGCGTAAGAAAAAGCGGATTAATAATAATAATGGCAATAACTGTAAAATAGAATTGCGCAATACATTTTCTACTTTAGCTGAAACTGAGAACGTTACCACGCTAAATACCCCGCACAGCACACTTCCGGAGACTCTCCGAAATATCTTCGAAGAACATGCCTATTCCGCAGTTTCTTCAGATATTCTCCGAAGAGTCTCCCAAGATCAGCAGATGTGCCGTTCGGGTACCAATACTTATGTTGAAGAAAAATATGTAAATTCATGCACTGATTCAAAGAAAGAGAATAACACAATTCTACAAAATGTGAATGCTTCTAAAAATAGGATTTTGATCAACATTTCCAGTTCAAGTTGTGAATCTTCTTTAGAAATAGTGCATAATAATGTGGTAAATAATAATGTAACCGAAAATCAACCGGCGCTTACATGGCAAAATCGACAAAAACTGCCATTGTGGTATTTAAATGACGAAGATAAGCATCGAATTATAAATAACGAATGGATTTCTGATAATCAC
>JABFQJ010000041.1:0-14314 GCA_022816905.1 Trimorus sp. ZL-2020 | reverse complement strand
AACGAGTCACGTCGGTAGAAGTGAGGTCGAATTTGAGTCAATTGACTTAGTGTTGAGTTGAGTTAATTACGTTAGTTTTGTTAGTTTCGTTAGTTTTGTGAAAGCGAGATGGAATTTGAATCAATTCAATTAAATTTAGGTTGATTTAATCGGAACGAGTCACGTCGGTAGAAGTAAGGTCGAATTTGAATCAATTGACTTAGTGTTGAGTTGAGTTAATTACGTTAGTTTTGTTAGTTTCGTTAGTTTTGTGAAAGCGAGATGGAATTTGAGTCAATTCAATTAAATTTAGCTTGAGTTAATCGGAACGAGTCAAGTTGGTGGAAGTGAGGTCGAATTTGAGTCAATTGACTTAGGTTTTTGGTTGAGTCAATTAACTTAGTTTTGATAGTTTGGTTAGTTTCGTTAGTTTGGTGAAAGCGAGGTGGAATGGACTTAAATTTAGGTTCAGTTAATCGAGACGAGTCAAGTCGATGGAAATGGGGTCGAATTTGAGTCAATTGACTCAGGTTTTGGATGAGTTAATTAACTTAGGTTTGTTAGTTTTGTTAGTTGTATTAGTTTCGTTAGTTTGGTGAAAGCGAAATAGAATTTGAGTCAATTGACTTTAGGTTAAGTTAATTGAGTGTTAATTCTTCAATTAAGTTAAGCAATGAGTTATTCGGAAAAAAGAAGTCGGTAAATGTTTTCGAAAAATATGAAATCTAAGTGTTATTTTACTCTGATGCAGAACTTTTTAGATAATTTCGTAACGCTCGAAAATAATATGTGAAAGAGCATCACATAAGTTATGAGAATTTTCATTATTCTTCAGTTGTCAGTCCCGTTAGAGGTAAATAGTTTAAAGTGTATTGAGAAAGAGTTAAACGAATTCAATTGACTTTGATATTTGAAAAGGAAATGTATGGTGAAATTGATTTGGAGCAATATTTAGTTCGAGTTGATCAAGTATTTCTTAGTTTCGATGTTGAGTCAATAATATTCCAAATAAGTCAATTTAACATTAAGCAAAAATTATAAAACGTGAGAGATACAAATAAATATTTTATTTGAGTTAATTTTGAAAACGACTCAATTAAATAGTTAGTCGTTATTAAGAATAAATACCTAAGAATTGGAAGTTCAAGAATTCATCTTTTTTATTAATGACCGCCATATTAACATTTATAAGTTGATTTCATACATTGCAATTGACTTTACTTAATTTGAACCGACTTACTTTGACTTTGATTGTAGATAACGTAGATAATTTCGGACTAAGAACAATCTACACAATACAAGTGATTAAAATCAATATTTAGTTTATGTAAGTAATATTGGAAATATAAGAATACAATACAATAAATACAAATTATCTGATACGGTGATCGTAACATTGACATTGGCAATCCATTCAATATTCAAAATGAGTTTAACACGAGATTAAAAAGTCATATCTAACTTATTGGTGCAATTACATACGTAATTCGAACGAAAATTTAATATACAAATAACCAAAGTTAATACTTTCTTAATCGATAGCAAGAATTGCACTATCAAATGTTACGAATTACTTTTACAACATTTTAAACTCGATACGTATGAGTGAGTCGTAAATCTCGTAGTATTAATATTTATTGCAACATTTAACTGCCTCATCTTGTAAAGTGGACCACCGATTTCCATTTCAATATTTACTCATCAAATTCACTCATCAAATTCACTTATTCTGAATATTGACTCGTAATACGTTTGGACGATATCAGATAATTTTAACGATCTATACATACTATTAACTCACTGATTCAATGACATTTGATCACTGTTAATCTCCAATATAAGTTAATAGTATTTAAATGACTGGTATAGTCTAAATATATTAAAAAATATAATCTTACGTACAAAACACGTGAAATCATGAACCGAGGCTTAAGATATTTTTCTTTACTCCTCTGTTGGATAATATTTATAAAAATTTCATCTTTGGACGAATGTTAAGAATTTTGTAAAATATGGTTCGCTCCAAGATTTAATTTGAAACGTCAATCATTTTCAATTATGTTTATGTTTATGTAATAAACAATTATAAATACAAGAAAACTAAAAAAATTTTGTTTAAAATTTCTTAATCAATCATCACGGATGATTCAAAATTTATAAATTTAGTCGAAACCGGTAGTTTGTTCAAATTTCGTAAATTGTATACAAATTGATAAATTTAATCAAAATTTACAAATTCGGTCGAAATCGATAGTTTGTTCAAAATTTTTGGATTTTATCAAAATTGATAAAGTTAATCAAAATTTATAAATTCGGTCGAAACCGATGGATTTTGTCTAAATTCATCAATTATGACAAAAATGGTAACATTCATTTAAAATCGATAATTTTTTAAAATTTTTTAAAATTCAAATTTTAATTTTCAAAACAGTATCCAGCACTGCAATTGGCCAATTTTCGTACCACCCAGACGCAGATTCGATGCAACGAACGCTTGCTTAATTTTGTATCGACGCACCTCAAGTTGTCGCGGAAGATTTACGATGTTTGGGAATTAGTGATGATGTAATCGCTTCGTAATTGATGTTTATCATCAGTGGCATTTTCGTATTCGCATTTAAAAACGCACAGAAAAAAAGTTAGGATTCTGGAAGCAAATTCCAGCAGATTGCGCTGCTTCCGCATATATCGCAGCGCCATCTACAAAAATTGACTTCCAAATGTCAATTGAGCAATTTTACCGAAAATTCTACTTTAAATTTAATTCTCCTTTAAATCTCGAAACACTTTTTTTATAAATTCCAAACATTAGTTTAAACATTTACTATTTTCTTGAGAGAGATACAATTTTTTGCGAATTAAATTTGGTGGATTTTATTGCAAACAAATGAAAAAGTCCAATGAAAAATCCAATTTTAGTCCGAATTTTGAATTAGTTAAATTAGTTAGAATTGCAAAAACTGTTTAGTGAGAATTGTTTATCATTAAATTTGGTTTTTATAGATAAAAAATATAGTTTGCGTGTTTGTATGTCAGAATCGTTTGGATAAGTAAAAAAAATACGTTCGGTTTAGAGCTTCAATAAATGTTTGTAAAATATGCACGACAAGCATTACCGTTCCAAAAAGAACGGCTTTCATTGGACTTGTTGAGAGGCAAGTACCTTTTTGTAAATAACGTAATAAAATATTTCATTATTACAACATCTGAGTTTTTATTAAATTCCCTGATTCCTGTTATTTCGTCGAAATCGATTATTTGTTCAAAATTCGTGAATTTTATCAAAATTGATAAAGTTAATCAAAATTTATAAATTTGGTCAAAATCGATAGTTTGTTCAAAATTTGTGATTTTTTTCAAAATTGATAAAAACTGAGTTTTTAAAAAGTTCCCTGATTCCCAAAAAAAAGATATTCGTAAATTGAATTGTAAAAATAATTTATTCAACCAATGTCCTAAAGTTACAAATGAGTTTAAATTACAGAATTAAAGTTAAAAATTTCACTGCGGATAACCGTAGGGGTCCTTTTTCTGGTTCATCAAGTCGATGGATGACTCACTGAGTTTCTTCAAAAATTCACGGAGTTTGTCCTTTGAAAATACCTGCAAATTTTTCATTTCATTTAATAATTTAATTAAGATAAAAGTATTCCTAAATAAATTCTTTGAAATAAAAAAATTAAAATAAAAATTTTAGAAATTCTTGAATTTTTTATATTTAAGTTAAAAATTTTGAAAATTAAAAAAAATTTAACATTTGAAATGTTTTAAATTAGAACAGTTTAAAAAATTTACTTAATTTTCAAAATCCAATAAATTTTTTAAACCTAAAAATTTTTAATTTTTCATTTATTATTATTTTTTTTTTGAAAATATTAATTATGTAAAATTTTAATGAATTTTGAAGTTCACCTAATATAACTTGTTTTGTTCTGAAGCAATTATATCTGCAAGCTTAACACATTCAACGTGTTCGTTCATCTCAGCCATGACAGTGTATAAAAGCATCACAATTTTCGGAATGCAAATTCCGCACAACTTTTCCATCTGGCGAATTCGCCTGTCTTCCTCTGACGAGTCTTCTTCAAAAGTTTGCGGTGGCTCAACGAACCAGCCACCTTCGGGGAAAAGTAAAACATTGAACAGCAGCTGTTTTGCTTTCTGAAACACAAAATTATTATTTTTTTAATATCCAAAAATTTCTTATTTTTAAACAGTTTTAGACATTTCATACAAATTTTTGAAAAAAGCAAAACAAAATTCACGTTCATGCAAATTTTAAAGATTTTTGAAAATTTTGTTGAAAATAGATTTTTTAAACTTTTTGTAGTAAAAAAAATTGGTAATTTTATTAAAAAATATTTTATTTTCAAAGATTTTGTTGAAAATATTTTTTTTGTAATAAAAAAAAATATCTAATTTATAAAAATTTAATTTTCAAAGTTTTTTCTAATTTTTTTTTGTATAAATAATTTTAATTGATTTTTTTTCATCATGATTTTTTTCTCAATTCAAGTCCTTTTATTCTTTTATTTATTTTTTATTTTTTTAATTAATTTTTGTTATATATATTTTTATTTTTTTAAACCTTTTCCAAAGCCTTCCTTGAAGCATCAATCTTACCTCTATAGCCTCTGGGATTTTGTTTGAGAGAGCAAGGCACTCGATTAAAATTGCAATAAAATGTCCTGGGTTCTCCTCTAGATTTGTCACATCTTCATCCTCAACAAGATTATCCAAATCCTCTAATCCCGGTTGGATTTCTGTAAAATAAAAAATTGATTAATTTTCAAGAAACTAATTTTTTTTTTATTTTTAAAACTAAATTTAAAAAAGTTAAAAACAGTTTATTTCAATTATTTTCAGAAATCGTATTTCTTAATTTACCATCAAGAGACACGGTAGTGTCTTTTTGACGTTTCTTTGACAAAAACAATAACATAACCTGAAAATATATGGAATTGTTTTCATTTTTCATGATACTTACAGATTTTTTGGGTGGTTTGATGCCCCGGGGTGGCTTCACCGGCGATACGAAAGACATCTTTTCAGTTGTCTGTACAAACTGGCTCTCGGAATCGTTGTAAATATAAAAGTACTGAGGCGAATCTCACTCCATTTCCGCGACGAAACATCAAAACGAGACGACGGCAAATGACAAACAGTGCTGCCAACGTGACGTTTTATGTCACGCGGGAACATTAAATTCGTTTGAATTAAAAATGCGAATTTCAGTATAAACAAAATCAAATTACAAAAAAATCAAATCTACTAAGGCATAAACGTAACTACAAATCAGAGTAACTACAAATAAAATATAAATAAAAATTTCATACATAAAGTTATTTTTGTTTAAAATGAAAAGAATTTCAGTTTGTTTTCAAATTTTTGAATTTCAAATTGGCTTCTTAAAAGCGTATGAATTTAAGACCTTTTGCGTCTGAATTTTCACACATTTCATTGATTAAGGTGTCTGATTCTGCACATTTTTTACAGTGATAAGAATTTTTTGAGATCTTTGAGAGAAAAATTCTGAGACCTTAATTGGAAGATACAATTGTAATGATCTGTTACGTGAGATTGTTCACGTATTTTGTTGGGAATAGGATAAATAAACTTTTGGAGAACAACTAATATAATGACATTAATTTATTAAAACAAACATTTTTATTGATTTTACATAAAAATGTAATTTTTTTTTAAACAATTTGAATTAAATGTTCAAACAAATGAGTGATAACCATTTATGAGGTCGAGAAAGCTCAAGTTGCGATCATCGGTTTGCTCAATATCCGTGATATTTTTTACAGCCAAATTTATAAGTCCGTTTTGTCCAGATCGTAATGTCCCATTTAATTTTATTTTTGCTCCTTTTGCAAACGCCTTTTCACTGCCATCTCCAAACTCCTGAATTATAATTTGTAATTTATAATGGCCGTCTGTCACGGAACCTGATAAAAATGTAGCCCCATTTTTCGGCAGGACTTTTCTAAATGGCGTCTTCAGGTAGGCCTTGATTCCTTGAAAATATATGAAAACGTTAAAAATATACTTTCATTAACATTGATATTATGTTAGCTGATTTTTTTTTTTTAATTTTAGATTTTTATTTTTATTTGATTTTTTTTTCATTTTTAAATTAAAAAAACGAAAAAATTGATTTTTTTTTATTTTTAAGTAATAAAATCAATCAAACAATTAAAAAAATATGCTAAAATACCCTGCTCTTAGGTATCAAAAAATATAATTATACATATTTATACCAAGTTATATTAATTAATAACCAGTGATTAAATATTTTAAAATATAAAATTAATTTTAAAACTTTTTGTAATTTTTATAATTATTTGTAATTACAAATTGTGAAAGATGTAATTTTCAAAATATAAATTATTGCATACAAGAAAAAATGTAAACCTAAAAATGTATCAAATATAATTTAGAAAATTAAATGAATGTAGTAAAATGTATTTTTTATAACGTTTGGGATTAACGATTGATTATTTAAAAATTGATATTCAGAACATTACCTATATCACGACCAACGCTTTGCTTCAAATTTCCAAATTCTTCCAATTCTATCTTTTCCATTTTTTTTATTGCTGGTTTGAACACTCCCAAAACCGATATTTGTGTGCTTTTTTGAACGTGGAGCTCAAGCTTGCACGTGGTTTTGAGGTATTGGGGATTCCTCGGTTTTTTAGGACGAATTTTTTCTATCATCACAACCTGCAAATTTCAAAATAAATTATGAATGTACAATCAGACACTAAAATATAAACATTAGGACCCAGTGAATTAAATAGCGTTTTCCTTCAAAATTCAAAAAAAAACAATTGAATACTTTTATAATTTCAAAAATTAGTTGGTATAAAATGAACAATTTTGCAGTGTAAGAAAAATAATTGTTGTCATGAAACAGTATTTAAAAATTAAGTTAAACAAATATCATTTCAAAAAGCCTCCAAAAATATAAAAAAATTGAAAGAAAAAAATGAAATAAATACCTTGCCACATTGGTCGATTTCCTTTATGAATTTGTCCGCAAATTCATTAAAACAGACTATTTGCGCGGTACAATCGGCGCCATTGCTGACCGTGAAACTGAACACTCTGCCTCCATTATAAAAGTGCATTTTATTTAACTTTTCGACATATCCACATAATTCGCTGAAAAAAGTAATAAAATTTTAAAAACAAGTTTTATGATAATCAATAAAAAATATTTCGAAAAAGCATATATGACAAGTTATTGTTTATTTTTTGTTCTTAACCCTTTAATGCCGGACTTTTTTTTTAACAAACCATTTTTTTTCGATTTATTGTTATGCTAGAAGTACGGGAAAAATAATGAAACAATTTTTTTTGTAAAAAAATTTTTTTGAAAAAAATGTAATTGTTTTTGCAAAACATTCATAAATGTTACAAATCAAAGTAAATCACATGAATATGATTTTTTTTTATCAGAACACATCAAAGACTACTTTCTATTTACGTAAAATGTCAAAATTAGGTATAGTTTTTACTTAACGTTTAATTAAAAGTTATTGTATCATATATGATACCACAGACATTAAAGGGTTAAAAAATTAACGTTATTTTATAGAAAAAATTTGTTTCTTCAAAAAAAGTAAAGAAAAATGTAAAAAAAAAGTAAAAAAGTCTGTCGAATTAAATACTCACAATGTCAAATCTCCTTCTCGGACGTTATGTATCAAATCAGTCGGTGTGAATTCCGAGATGTCGGAAAATTCCTCCATTTTCTTCTTTTTCTTCTTTTTCCTTTTGCGAACGACGCGTGGTTGAACGATTACAATCTGTAAAAGAAACAAGTAACAAATGAACACGAGTGATCTTCGTTTGTTTTAAAAGCGGTGTTCTCAAACTTCCACTAGACAAATAGACAATTTGTAATGTTATCTTTTTCTAATCAATTACCATTATATTTGTAAGAAAAGGATAGAAGCTTTTGAATTTGACAAAATACATTGGCGGAAAATTCAAATCTAACATGATTTATCCAAAAGATACTAGATTAATATCTATTGAATAGCGTTTATTTAATATTAAATTTAAACATTTTGACAATCTCCCACAAAATATCTCAAATGACTATCAGATAATTAAAAAAAAACTATTTTAAGAATTGTAATAAACACTGTTGAAGAAATTGAAAGTTGTCATTAAAACAGAAAATATAAAAAAAATTGAATAATTAAAGTTATTCATTTTTTTTAAATTGTGAAAATTTTTAAATTTCAACATATTTGAAAATGTTGAATTGTTTAATGTAAAAAAATGAAGAAAAATTAAAATAATTTAGTTTAAAATATGTTTAAAATTTGAAGTATTTTGCAGATTTGAAGTAATTTGAAGATTAATGCAAATATTTGAAAAATGTCAAGAAATATTAAATTTTTACAAAAATAAAAAAAATTAAAGTTAAACAATTTTCAAATAGGGTCTTCCTCGAAAAAACAATTGAATTGAATAATTTTATAATTCCAAAAATTAGTTGGTATAAAATAAACAATTTTGCAGTATAAGAAAAATAATTGTTATAATAAAATAGTATTAAAAATGAAGTTGAAAAAACATCATTTCAAAAAGCCCGCCATAGTTTTGATGCGTGATGACGTCATTATTAATTGTTGAATTATCATAATTAGCAATTTTACCAAGATTTTTTTCAGTTTCATCTTCAGAACAATTAATAAGGTAAAATAAAAACCAAGTTTTTCGGACAGAAAAGCTTGAGTTGAATTAATTGAATTCAATTTTTTCATTTGAAACATGCGTAGTGACGTCCAATCTGAGCGGGATTTTTAAATTTACAGTACTTTTTGACAATAGTTTTAACCGCTTAAAAATGATTTGAAATGACTTTTATGTTTTGAAATGATGTTTTTAAAAAGTAAGTTTACTTTTGAGATAAAAAAAGACAATTCGAAAATTTTCGTGGAAGACCTAATTGCGACAAATCACTTTTTCACTTTAGGTGCAAAAATGGATGAGGGAAAGTAAGAGAGGATCAAAGGACATTAAAAGAATATTAGATTTTTATTATAAAACAATTTATTAATTAATTGGATTACAAGGGAATATTTTAGGAAATAATTAAAGGACTCGATTCTTCAGAAATAAATCTTGAGATGTGAGGGCATCCAGGATGTTAAGGAGCGGATTTTTGCATCTAGAAACAAAAACAATAATAATTTAATGTTTTATATTATGTTTAAGGTTGTTTAAAAATCAGTTAAATGGAATAAGGAATTTTACTTTATAAAAAATAATAAGAAAATATCACTATGATCGTTAAATGAGTATAAACAAAGTAATTTAGCTGGATTATTTTAGAAATCTGCAATGTTGATAATTAACATTTTGACATAACCCTTACAGAAATGAACTAAGTTAAAGTTTTATGTACGTACCTTTATAGTCGAAGAATTATCTTTTTTTCCTTCTGCAATTGTCCGTTTTTGTGGCAAATGTACTGCCAGTCGCAATTCCTTGGCAGTAATCGAGCCTTCAAGTTTCTTGATGTTGGTAGAATCAGTGATGACGATCATTGGAATTTCTGACTCTATTTTGACTTCTCCGGATAGCTCTAGGAAATCCCTTGCCTCAAATAATTTCAAGACGGACATGTCAGTGCATCGGACTTCCAACCTTTGGTGTTTGAAGCCAACAGCAGCCAAACAAAACGAGACTCCTTTGATGGAATCGGTCGTGAATTGCGATTTAAGGAAACCACGAATAGTCACTGTAATATGAAATGGGAAAAAAATAGCATTTAAGTTTAGTTATATCAGTTACATATTACTAGATTTTTATCTTTCTTCTTTAGAATTGAAATAAATAAAATAAAATAAATTTAAACAAAATGTGTTTGCTTGAGTGTAAATGATAAAAAAAACAATATGATAAAACATTCAGAATATGATTGAACAAATTTGCCAAATTTTTCGGTTTTTCAAATTAAATCAATTATTTTTAACTTCGGTGATTTCATCTTTTTTAAACTAAACAATTTTTCTAAATTTTAATTTGTTTTTAATGTTCAAAAGTTTAATTATTTTTAATTTAAAAAATGTTTCAATGAAAAATATGAAAATTTTGAAAATTTACTTCTACATATATTTAAGATATGAGGTAAATGAGATTTACAAACATACAAACAATTAAAGAGTAACAAAAAACTTTAATCAAAAACACTTGCGAACTTCTTACAATTCAAAAAAAATCTTTAAAAGTTAAAATTTTGTTTATTGTTTTATTATTTTTACTATGAGTCTCATATTTACAAATTGCGTTGAAATTTTTAGGACGATGTTAATACGGTTATACATTCCTTTTATTCATTTCTAATTAAGAGTATTATGAAAACCTAACTAACAAAATACTTAAAGTTTTTTTTTCTCAAAAAGTTTGCTATTCCACAAAATAAAAACTTACCATGTTTATCTTTATAATCCATAACATCTTCAAAATTTATTAAAGTGTACATTAATGAATCCGTTTCGGATTTTATTTTTCCGTGTACACGAACTGTCGTGTTAGACTTCAGCGTCAAGTCAACTTCGACATTCCCAAAACTATAATTCTTATTTATGGGTTGTGCAAACGCTCCATCAATATGTAAAATCTGAAACAGATATATAAATTTGAAATATAAATAAAAAAATAGAACTCGATATGAAATATTTAAAATCCATCAATTGGAAACAATTTTACTAGATTATTATTATTTGATAAATTTGTATGCCATTATATTGATTAGAATTAACTTTAAAGAAAATTTCTGGAAATATTAATTTTAAATTTTACTTGAAATGATAAAAAAATTACGATAGGGTCTTCTTCGAAAAAACACTTGAATAATAGATTTATAACACTTGAATAATGTTATAATTTCAAAAATTAGTTGATATCAAATAACAAATTTTGCAGTATATAAGAATAATCATTGTTATAATAAAATAGTATTGAAAAATGAAGTTAAAAAAAACATCATTTCAAAAAGCCCGCCATAGCTTTGATGCGTAATGACGTCATTATTAATTCTTGAATTATCATAATTAGCAATTTTATTGAGATTTTTTTTCAGATTCTGAATTCTTTTGAATCTATTTAAATTGTGAATTTATTTAGGAAATATTTATAAATATACATAGATAAATGCAATATTTTACATTAAAAAGATACCTTGATCTCCAATTCAGTTACAAAAAAAACCACAAAATGCAAAAGAAAATTTCTTAATTAGCTAACTACGTTCGAAGAGTTCACGTGTTGTTAACCTATGTCGTTTTACTGAAAATAGTGTTAGCGATACAGCTATAGTAATATAGACGAATAAAAATATTTTCATCATAATATATATTTTGAAAAATAATATAGTTTCAATCCCAATTTACTCATCAAACAAGATTTCGACCACTTTGACCATAAATTAATCAGTCAAAAAGATATCAAGTTTATTATTAAACAATTTTTTTCGTCTATCTAAAATATACTCCAAAAATGTAATAATAAATTGTCATCGAAAAAAAAGAATTATTTTACGATTTCAAAAATTAATTGTTAAAAAATAAAATATTTTGCAGTATAAGAAAAATAATTTTCATAATAAAATAGTATTGAAAAATGAAGTTAAAAAAACATAATTTCAAAAAGCCCGCCATTGTTTTGACGTGTAATGACGTCATTAGTAATTGTTGAATTATCAGTTAGCAGATTTACCAAGATTTTTTTCAGTTTCATCTTCAGAACAATTAAGAAGTTAAAAATCAAGTTGCTTGGACATAAACAACTTAAGTTGAATCAATTGAATTCAATTTTTGCATTTGAAACATGCGTAGTGACGTCAATTTTAAGCGGGTTTTTTTTAATTTACCGAACTTTTAACAATAGTTTTAACCATTTAAAAATTATTTGAAACGATTTTTTTGTTTTAAAATGATATTTCTATGATAACGTAAGTAAACTTTTGAGATGAAAACAAAAAACAACTTGACAACAACAAAATAAATTTACTGAAAATCTACTTACGTTGTTTCTTTTAAAATATGGCATGACTCGTTCGATGTCCTCGTCTCCCCACACGGTCAACTGGACTCGCCAGTCATTATTCGTCAACGCGGCTTTGAAGCGTTGAATTTGATTCGACTCCACTTTCATATGTTGAGTTGAACAATCACCGTCGAATAACCCAATAAATTCGCTGTAAAAAAATCAAAAATTCAATTAACAAAATCTGACAATAATTTCACCATTTACCAAATTACTCAATTCAATTACAATTTTCAATTATTTTACAGAATTTAAAATGTAAATTGATTTTATTTTAGCATCCATTTAAAAAAAGAGAATGTAAATATTTCACAGTAAATTATTTAACTTTATATTAATATCAATGTAACTATAAAAACCATATTGAAAAAAAAAATTTTTAAATTGCTTTGTTTACCTTTTTTTATTTATATGTTTAGTCTCTAAAATAATAATTAACTTTGATTTTAAATGTAATATGGAATTTTTAAAAAGAAAACAATACATTAAGACAATAATTAATTTGCAAAAGTGATTTACAAAGTGTACAAAAAATGAAAAAGCGAGAAAAAAAATTTGCCATGATAACCTAATGATAATTTTGAAAACTCTAAAAAAATGTTCTTAAAATTGAGATGTCAGTAATTTTTAAAGATATTTAAAGTTTTACAGAATTTTTCAGACATTTAAAAAGTAAGTAGAAAAAGTAAATAAAAAAAGTAAGTAAAAAAAAAGTAAACACTAAAATGTAATCTTACTTACACTGTTCCGTCGAACGGAATTATATTCTCGAACAAATTTCTCGGCGAACAATCGTCCATTGGATCCTCTGACGCCGCGAAATATCCACTATTAGCCATTTTATTAAAATCGTTTCAAAAGGATTAGCACGAGAAACGCGTAGCACGAGACCGAATCAGACGCGGAAAAGGAAGTTACGTCAAAACAATTGAACGCGAGCATTGTTGCGTTCCAAAAAGTACACTGACTAAAAGCTCTATAAACAGTGATACCAATTGTTATTTTTTGTTTCTATTTGTTGGCATTGAACACGAATTCACATTTTAAAGGTGATTTATCAACCAAAAGTTACGAGATTAGTATGTTTTCGATTTGTACCATTAAAATATTTTTTTTATATAAAAAAACGCCGTCATTCAATTTGTTTCGCGTAGGAGATTTTTTCCAGAGAAAATGACGTCACAATGACGTCATTATTGATTGCTGAATTATCATAATTAGAAATCAATCAAAAGTTACGTGATTAGTGTGTTTTCGATTTGTACCATTAAAATATTTTTTTTTTATAAAAAAACGCCGTCATACAATTTGTTTCGCGTAGGAGATTTTTTCCAGAGAAAATGACGTCATAATGACGTCATTATTAATTGCTGAATTATCATAATTAGAAATTGCACCGAAATTTTTTTTTAGTTTTATTTTCAGAACAATTAAGAAGATAAAAATCATGTTTGTTTGGACCTAGACAATTTGAATCAACCTAAACAAGTTGAATCAAATGAATTTAATTATTGTATTTGAAACATGCGCCAAATCTGAGCGGGTTTTTTAAATTTACCATACTTTTTGACAATAGTTTTTTAAGTTGAAAATTATTTAAAATAACTTTTATGTTTTGAAATGATGTGTCTATAACTTAATTAAACTTTTGAGATGAAAAAAGACAACTTGAGATTTTTTTAGAAAACCCTATTGAGATTGTCAGAGATTTGTCGAGAAAACTCAGAAAATCAACTACACTCGACTTCCTCTAAGAACACGAAGTCGGGACCAGAAATATCGCTAGCAACACGGTTTGTACTGCGCATGCGCAACGCCATGCTGCCGCCTAGCGGTACCTTAGCGCGCATGCGTGACGATCTCAATTTCAAATTAAGCCTATATTTGGATGAAATTAAATACATTTTTAGGTGAGAGATTAATTTTTACTGAAAATGTTTTAAAAATACAAACTCTTAGACTTTAACACTGATAAACCACCCTAATGTTTTTTATTTTTATGATTTCATCATCGTTTATATCATTTATTTATTATTTAAATCATTTTTTCATTCATTTCAGTTTTTTTTGTTTTTTAATTAAAAATCATAGAAACACAAATATGTATGCTACAAGATTCGATTGAGTAATCCGATTAAGATTATTTCAAGTCTTACTAATTATCTTTCGAAATTGCACATTTTCGAAGGGGCGCGCGAAGCGCGCCTTTGTCTCTAGTCCTTAAATAAAAAGTTGGCGTCCTCGTTAAGTTGGCTGTTTA
>JABFQJ010000040.1:0-14391 GCA_022816905.1 Trimorus sp. ZL-2020 | reverse complement strand
CGATTGCTACGTATGGTTCATTTATTGAAATTTGCAATTTTCATTCGGCATTTTCAATTTGTTATTGAATTAAATATTTAAAATAAAAATTGAATTATAATTATAAATCATGAAAAAAAATTGAAAACAAAGTGATACAATGAAATTATAACAAATATAATCACATCTTGAACAATCCAATTTTATATTCAAATTATATATTGTTTAAAAAAACATAAATATAAATAAATACATTTTTCAGGTACAAATGGAAAACGCAAGATTTCGAATTTGGAAGCGTAGTAGGTAGAGGTCGGTTTGGAAAAGTATATCTTGCCAGACATAAAACAACGAAGTACATGGTTGCCTTAAAAAGATTAAATAACATGGACTTCGATGATAAATTACTAGCAGCAAGGGAATTGGACATTCATTCTCGTTTAAGGTGATAATTTACCAATTCCTGGCATTGCTAGCAGCATCTGCTGTTAATTACTGAAAAATGTTAAAAGTCCCATTTATAATTACAGTCATCCACACATTGTTCAATTATACACTTTTTTCTATGATTTCGAACATATACATATTGTTATGGAGTTTGCGCCAGGGGGAACCTTACACTCTGCTTTAATAAAGCAATGTGAACAGAGATTTAGTGAACATCTGTAAGCAATTATAAGTATGATATTCATTCCCTGTAAAAAAAGGATATATTTTACAGAGATGAATAGAAAAGAATTTGATTTTGAGCTGAATTTAACAATCACTTTAACTGTTCGAAATAGATGTCAATAGTTTCAAATTCAAAAAGCAAACAACTGTATTCTGATTTCAGAATTTAATGGAAATAATAACTACATTATGAATGCAAATTTTTCCTTGTGGGAATTATGTTTTTTTATTTCGAATTCTTGTCTATTCATTTCTGTTCAATGTTTCTGCAGGGCTAACAAAAGTCAAATGCTCATTGAATATTCGTTTTAAACAGAACAGCCAAGTCTATTTACCAAGTAGCTGATGCTTTGGAATACTGTCACCAAAATGGTGTTATACACAGAGATGTGAAACCTGAAAATATGCTAATCATGGGAAACGGTGACATTAAACTAGCTGACTTTGGATGGGCCGTTCTTAAATCCTTAAAGTAGGTACCAAATCGATGATGTCTAAAAAAAATCCGAGTGCTCAAGAAAAACTTAAATATTCAGACTGCTGAAGAAAATTCCATTTGTTCATATAGAAGTTTCATATAAAACTAAGCATTTACAGATAACTGACTTTAAAATAAATTAAATGTAAGGTTTTGAAATAAAAACATTAAAACATGCAATTATTTTCATAATAAATAGATATTTCATGTGAATTTAAATATTAATCAATAAAAATAAAATAGTTGTACATTTATTAAAAATAAATGTTTACGTGTGATATTTTAAAATGTGATATTTTGGTCGGATACCATGCTAAAAACCAAAATCAATTTTTGCAAACAGCTCTAGGAAGAAATGTGGAACGACCGAGTATATGTCACCGGAAATGGTTGCTGGAAAACTGTACTCTATAGAAACAGATATCTGGGCTTTAGGAGTCTTATGTCATGAGCTCCTAGTTGGAAAAACTCCATTTTTTGGAGTTGATGATACTGGAACTATTACAAACATCGTTAATGTGTCTATCAAATGGACAAGAGTAATAACGCCTGATGCGAGAGATCTTATATCTAAGGTATACTTTATTACATTTTACTTCCTCTGAAATTTTAGCATTTTATTATTTTACGTACCTTTTATATTTGAAATGATATATAAAAAATTAGTCATAAATTGAAAATACCAGAATTTAAACAAAATCATTGAATAAAAATTTCTTTAGGAGTCTTTAAAATTTCGAAATTTCTTTGACCAAGCTTGAAAGATTTGCAGATGTGCTGAGTCAGGAAAAAACAAATGTACCTTGTTTATATTTTGCAGCTCCTGAAATTAAAACCTAAAGATCGATTGTCGTTGGCAGATGTTATGAAACATGTTTGGGTGTTGAAACATAAGGATGTGAAGTTGTTGTAGATTAATGATAAGTTAAAATAAGAATTGATGGATGGAATGTAAATCAGAGTTTAAGGATAGTTTAAACATGAGAATAAACGAGACTGATTTTTAATAATAATTTAAAACAATCGAAAGAATCATTCCGATGATTGAAGATACACTTTCTTCATTGAAATAAACATTTCTTGAAACAAAATCAACGATTTTTTTTATTTATCCAAATTAATAATGAACTATGACTAGACGTAAAATATCATATTAAGTAGTAATGCATATGAATGTATGACGAAAATTGGACTAGTAAATAAGATTTAAATAAAGTAGTTCCACTTTTGTTCCAGAATCAATATCGTGTTTTTCCCGTTCGTGGATTGTGGATAGAGTAGTCCTAGTTTACACCTTTTGTTGTAAAAATGAAATAGTAATATATATTGAATTTTTTGCTACTTTCATCTTGTACTGGAATTAATACTGAAAGAATTTCATTAAATCAGTTTCGTTATACTAATAAAAAACAGTGTTTCATCTAAATGTATTTAATAATTTTTGCCATATGTGTTGCTAAAAGACAAATAACTATTAATGACTTTTTAATTCCAGCGAAATGTGTAACCGAAAACGTTGGAATTCGAGCAGCTTGGCAATCCACGTAAAAAGAAGCTACGATTCACCAAACAGAATCTTAAGTTTAAAAGTATCTGTTACTTACATTTATCGTATTATTATATTTTATCTTTATCTTTAATCAGATCGATGTATTTTTAACAAGAAAAACATTTGATTTAAATACCTATAATTTAAACACCTATAAAGCTACATCCAGAGATGTGAAAACCGATAATTTTAAACATTTTTTGTAATTTGCAAAACTGATGCTTTTTTAGTATGATCTTGGTCGTCGTTAGAATGACTAAAATAGCATTTCCAAGTTCCAAAATACTTCAAAATTTCCAAAAATATTGAATTTTTCAAATTACTCCAACCGTGGTCATGTTTATACTCAATTCAACAGATTTACGCCTTCTAAGTACGGCAATACTAACAGATTTCCCCCAAAATCACTGTTTTGCCCACCAAGTAAAAGAACCTACTTCCCAGCAAGTGAAAACATTATGAATTATTTAAATTTCACATAGCATTTAAAAAGTTTCAAGTCAGTTTTGTGCAATCCGTATTATTTCATAAAGAAGATAAGTTTCATTTAAAATGTTTTAAAATGTTCAATATGTATCAAAATGTTGCACCTCATTTCGGAGGCAACGACCATATTAAACCATATTAATGATAGTCAAATTCAAAACGGTTTTATATGTATGGAATAAAGCAGGTTATGATGTTTTAAAACGTATTCAATGTAATTTGGTTTAAAATATTTTTATCTGATATAGCACTCCAGTACAGAACATTTACAAACTTATTGAAATGAAGATAATTTCAACAATTATTTAAAAGGACGCATACATTTTTAAAAGAAAACATGCAAAAATTGAAGATATACAATGTTTTTGCAGATATTTTCGGATTATGTTATCTTTTACAAATATTCCAATAGAAATAATTTTTGTAAAAAAAATTGTTTGAATGTAAGCAATAAAATTGTATTTTTAATGGGATCCGTGTTAACCAATTAAACTAAACTGAAAATTAATCTAAAAATTATTTTACACCAATTTTAAATAAGAGACGCGAACAATTGTTGATATGGAAAGTCACCACTGAATACATCAAAATGAAATTAATTAAAAAATAGTATTTTAATAAATATAGAAGCTGTTGCAGTGCAATTATCAATCTCAATTTATTTCCTTTGAATACATTTAGTCTACGTCGAAATAATTTGGTAATTTACTCACAAAAAATTTGTCGTCAAAATTTATGCATAGAAGTTTACATGAAACGCTTTCAATAGTTACAATAAATGATTCTCTTTTGCCATTTACTATCCAGATATGATCTATATCGACATTATTTATTGATTCAACTATTAATTGCGTAACATTTAATTCGCATGTACTTGTAGATTCTATAATTTCATTAATTTCGCAAAACCTCCCATCGTGTAACAGAACGGTAGAATCAAAAAATATGTCCGATCGATTATAACTATTCGCAGTATACAGATGGCGTTTATAATAACATTTTTTGTATTTTTTTGTTTTACCATTGCAAGGCTGAATTAAGTCCGAATATACAATATCCTTATCACTGGAATATTTATCATAAGAAAAAAGTTCTTTGCAATATGTTTTTGCAACTAAATTAATATTTTTTTGTGAAATGTCACTTTTTAATGCTAAAACTTGTAGAGTTTTTTGACAAATTTGTTGCTCTACACCTTTAGGCCCATTCACGAGACGTTTTAAATAATAAATATTCCTTTCATAAGGTATTGTAGATGTAGCCCACGCTGGACCAGTTTTTCTAATCGAATCCACAAAGTGAAGCAACATATGCATATTACATGTCATTGTCTCTAATCCATAATTTTCTTGGATGCCAGCAACGTATCTGATAATCTTTTCTTCGGCTATATACAATTCTTCTTCAGTAATTTTTTCTTTCATCAGTAAGTAAACCGCTTTTACTAACAAGGCATGATGTTGCTGTACATGATCTGGCATTAAATCTAAAAAAATTGGTATGCTGTAAAACAGCAACCAATTTTTCCAGTCCTTTGCTTTTACAGTTGATTCGTTGCATAAAGGTTCGGGTTTTTTGTGCAATTCTCTAATAGGTTTAATCACTTTTAATCTGGAATCAATTTTTAGTCTCTCTTTTTTGCTTTTAAAATATTTAGAACATATTAATTCGTATTCGGCTTTAACCACGCCCAAAAAAACCGTGTGCATGACATCGAATGGAAATCCAAAAATTACATCAAAATGTGGAATCGCAGACAATGAAGCAATGTCCTTAACTCCTCGAGATTTTAAAAGTGATTTACTTGAAGAATACAAGTTAGCGTCTTGAAAATATGATTCAGTGTTGCGAATGTCACTACTGCACTGCATAGGATAACGCATTGACCTCGCATAATATTCACCCTTATCGTAACAATAACTACAACCATAATAACCATTAAATTTAATACGATTTTGAATCAGTGACCGAGCTGGAGTATCAACTGATACACAATGTAAGCGAGCTTTCAAGTTTATAATATTATTTGTAATACTCGACTGAAAAGAAATGTTTTCTTCGTTTAGATAATCAATTTCTTTCATAAATGCGTTAATGTAAAGTTGCATTAAACCATGTGATGGCTCTTTAGAAACAATGAGTACTCCTACTAAAATCATATTAGAACACCTGTCAACAAATTTGATTTCATTCAACATTCCTTGAATCGGCCATAGACTACGTTTAGAACGATTGAATATACGAGCTCCATCAATATTAATATTCAATGTAATGACATTTAAGCAATTGGCAATAGTCTTTTTGTATAATTCCCCATCAGTGACATCTTTGATAACATCGTCACAAGTTTCACGGCTATTATTAAATGTTTCAGATAGAGCGCTAACAATGCCTTTATTCTTCAACAACATTTGTAGCTGATATCCAATGTTCACCGTTAAGAACAAATTCGAATTTAAGAAAGATAATTCGGAAGGCTCGTTACATTGCGTACAAATTACAGTTTGTTTGCTAAATTTTGAATTGGTTTTTAAAATTTCCACAAAACACTTTTCACAATAGAAGTGATACGAAATTTTATCTTGAGGCACATTCATCAGTTGATTGAAAGTGTAATTATTTATGTTTAAATTTGCAAATGCTGGACCCGCACAAATTTTCAATAATTTCAACAATTCTATTTTCCCCTCATCTTGTAAACCATATTTTATAGAAAATGCAATGCACATTTCTATGACATCGTCCACGGTCAAATTAGCCTCCTTAAACATTATCCTACGACCATTAATATTTAATTCGCTGTACAAATTACGAAATTTTGATGCTGATGATTTTCTGGAATGAGTCGTATCCGATGTTATTTCTGTGTCGACTTCAAAGCGTTCCTTGAAGTTCTGTTGACCATCAGGTGTAAGTGGTTCTTGTACTGCATGGATATTATCTGCGGTATAGCTCTTGTCGTGTGGAATATTTTTCCACACATGTAAATTGTCTTGTAGAGGTCCATCGTCGACAATGTTATTCTCGGTAATCTTGAAGTTTGAATCGCTGTACGCTGTAAAATAAAAAGATCATAGAATAAATAAAATAAAAAAGATCATAGACATTTAAAATCCCTTGTAATATAAATTTTTACAAAATACTTACAAAATTGATTACTGGACGTTTCGCATTCGTATGTGTTGCTGGATGTGGAAGTTATTTTTGTTGGAATTAGAAATTGTTTATATTGCTTCCTGGGGATCTTGAAAAGAAAACAACACAGTGACACGTCCATATGTAAAAATATGAATTTAATAAATTTGCAAATTACAACTTTATTGTGTAGATCCATTTGCAAATTATGAATTTTTCATTAATTTAATGTAACCTTTATATGAATTTCTTAAATAAATTGTACGTACAATACTTATTTAAATCACTTTAATTTGTACAAATTAATAATTTGTTTATATTTAGAAGAAATATTGTTTTTATCTATATGGATTAATGGTAAATTCGGCAAGTAGACCTTAATAATTCCACATGAAAAATATACCTGTACACTGGAACTGTCAAATGGAATAGTGATAGTTGTTTGATTTTTTGTCCACTTTTTCTCTGTCCGTTTTGTTATGGAACCTTTTTGAAATGTTGGTGCCAAAATCAATTTATAGTTTTTTTTCTGTCTGAAAAAATAAGTATCCAAAATATTATAGTGTCAAAGCACACAAATAAATATAGATTGACCCAAAACTATTTTTATTATATTTCGACATTATGCTTGAGTTAAAATATCAAGTTATTTAAAAAAAATCATAAACTCAGAAAAAATGTATAATCTCAAAATTAACTCACACAAAACATTTTATAATTCCATTACAGTAAATTGATTAAAAATTCTGTAGACTTACTGGATAAGTTGATAGTTTTTAAAACCGAAAATTATTACAATAATAAAATGCGTATTAAAATCTTTCATTTTAATCAAACTCTTTTCTCAATACATTTTTGATTATATTGATAAGTAGATTTTCGGAAAGAAAATTTAATTTGTAGTTATTATTTCAGCGTTCAAAAATATTTGGCTATTTGATTTTAACTTTTGATTTAAGAATAATAAGTAATTAAAAAACTTTTTTTTAATGTAAAGTTTAATTCAAAATAAAACAAAAAAAATTATAATGGCAAGGCAGTTTTCTGAAAAAGTTTTCTGAAAAAAGTCAAATTGTATTTTCAAGTCATATTTGAGGTTATGTGAAACAAAATGCAAAAAATATTATCAATTTTGTTCTAATGAAATAAAAACAAACCTAACTTCCATAAATCGATAATTTATTCAATTTCACAATATTTAATCTAATTATTACAAAGTTGTTTAACCTAATCGAAAACCAGTTCATTTTATTTACCTGCTTCCCATTTTGAACAGACGAATAATCGAATTATACAATTCGACACAACAAATTAGTGCGTGATGTCGTTCGATTGTTTTTTGTTATAAAAACGTAACTCTCCTGCATTACATTTTTGATGTAAAACCTCGTACTGAAGGTAAACAACTTCACATTTATTGTTGTGAACAAAATCAGTTCTGATTTCCCGAAAACAGCACGGTACCGGCAAGAGGGGAAGGGGTGACCGAATATCGCCTTCCTTGTCACACCGCTAAGCATTGAAGTAGCGTCGGTAAAAAGGTATCGTTCGACTCCCTCACTCAGCCGCGAAGTGGGGCGAACCAATTTTCCGGGAAACAGTACTTAGGGGCTACCCGTGGAATGACGTGTTTTTGCATCAAAATCAAAACAAAGCATCGCGAAACCGTTGAAAGTAAAAAACCTCATTCAAATGAAGAGAATATTTTCATCTGTTTACACAAGTACTTAATTCCAAGGTAAGATATGTGTCTGCAATAAATCCAACAATACAATTTTCTTCTGGAACAATTTTTTAATTTTTTTGGCGAAACGACTTTTTAACCTCATTTTGAAAAAAAAAAAAACGTTTTGTGGTAGGAATTGTTAACTGAATTTACTTAAGAAAAAAGTAAAACAGAAAAAGTTTCACTTATTATTACATTTTTGCAGAACCCATAATGTACGCATATGTAAAATTGTTCGACATTCCGGAAGGGCAAAATAAGGTTATTGTTTCGGAAGATAATATCCAACATTTCAATAAAAATGCCATTTCGATGTCCAAAAAATATAAGATTTTCTACAACGATAGCTATCACGATGGCCAGATCATCCTAATTAAAGGTAATAATTATGATAATCAAGATTATTATAAACTTATATTTATTGTAAAACATGTGCCCATATGCATTGAAAGAAATTATAATTAAATTTTCTGAATTTGCAGATAATAAAGAAGATTTGATTGAAGCGAGCAGAAAGAGACTAAAGGTGATGCCAAGTAGGTTTCTCGAATCCGCATCGGAATGCACTGATAGTGAACAGGAAAATAAAAATCCACAGGTACACGTCATTTATTAAATAAATGTGAATCTTTCGGTTAAAAAGAAGACCATCAAACATCTTCAAATGAAATTTATTGAATCTTGCTTTTTTTTAATTTAATTTCTTCTTAAGAATTGAAGTAAAGCAATTCTTGAAACATCGAATTAATTTTATTTCAAATGGTCTTTTGATTCAACTGTAAGATTAATTAAAAGTTTTTCACAGTTAAATTAATCTTCCTTTAAAATGTTTATAAAATATATTTGCTTTTTCGTTTTCGATTTATTTCGATAAAGTTAATAATTATTAATATTATTAGAAAAAAATATAAAATTAAAATTCAGTTTACATACATCTTAAATTTAATGATTTGTGTATTTATTAATTTTATTTAAGATATGTTAGATTTTATTATTAATTTTTTTTCATTTTCTTTCCCTCGATTATAATTTTATTTTCAAAAGATATTTCTTATTGTAATTTATTTATTAACCAATATTGAATTTTTTTTTTTCGTAGAATATTAGAAATACAAATTTAAGCAAAATATTAGATGCAAAACTGGAAGCTCTAAAAATGAAGAAAGGTGATCAGAAATCTTCTGAAATAAAACCATTGGTAAGTATAACGTTGTGTGTGTTTAAATATATATACACATTTCATGATGCTTTAATTCAAAGTTCAGACAACTTGACACTAAAAAATTTCTATCCTGAAATAGTCTGATGAATGCATCTGAAATTGTTAGTCCAAACTCAATTTGTTTTACTATTTTACGGCTGAAAAATGTTTAGCCTGATACATTCTGAATAGTCTGATCATTGAACAACGGCTAAATCGGGGTTTTTTAGCAGTAAAATAGTACGAAAAATTGAATTGAACTCAAATTTTCAGATGCATTTTTCAGACTATTTCAGGCTAGACATTGTTTAGTCTGAAACTGTCTGAACTTTGATCTAGCACAGAAAAATAAAGTGTCTTCGAAGAAACCGTTTAGACACTTTTGATATTGTTTTCGTCGAAAAACATCTTGAGACGTTTTTCGTGTCTTGTCACCAAAAACGTCTAAAAAAAGACACCGGTTTTTGTATTTAGGGTGTAAATGGTGTAAATGTACTCTACAATACCTTTACTGTTTCAGGAAACACATGATGTATCTTCGTCTTTCAATAAAACGTCGATTGATAATTTAAAATCGGAGGTTTCACTTTTACGCGATGAAGTGACTGAGTTGAAAATGGAAAATGAACAACTTCAGAATACTCTTAACGCACTCCAAGAAGAACACAAGAAGTGTGAAGAAAAAGACGAGTATATAGAATATGTTGAACAACAATACTACAAGGATCAGAAAGAGTATAAGACCAAAATTGAAATGTTATCCAAGGAAATAGAAGACATGCAAAAGACAAGAGACAATAACTCAGAAACACAACAGATTGCAGGTTAACCAATTAACTCCTAATTAAGCATAGAAATTAATTTTAGGCCTAAAATTAAAAACTTAAAAAAAATTATATTATTATGCATTACTAAATAAATAAATAAATGTTTAAGCATTATAAATATAATATATAATTGTAAACTTACATATTAAATTAAACAGTACTTTAGTTCTGTGATTCACTTTTCTATAGGTGAAAATAGTAATATTTTTCACAAACCTACCCGAGGTGTTTCGAGCGGTCATATTGCAGAAGACAAGGTTTGTTTCAATGCCAATTTTTAAATGAATTCACATAAACTATATAGTGTTGTTAATTTCACATTTGTTGAGAAAAATATTTTCTTTACAGATATATTTGGGACGTGATTTCTGGATGAGCAAGTCGACATACGAATTGGCAACGGAAAATGCTAGAACTCCATCAATGTTTGTTTCAAATATGTCAATTGCAATGTTTGGATTTGATGCTTTAAAAAGCAGCACTGTTACAGGAAGAAAGAGTAATAATCGAAAGAAAAAAATCTCTGATGCCAAACAATTAGATGGGATGAAAGTTTTAGCGATCAAAGGTATATCAATGTTTACAATTATGTAATAGTATATTTTTTCAATTTGCCTATAACAGAAGTTATTAAAAATTATTGCGATTGAAATACCTTTCACTTTACACTAATTTTGCAGTTAAAATTAATGTTATGTGATATATTCCCAAATAAAACATATTGCGACTAATTGTATATTTGTTGTTGGGATCTAATATTGTTTATAAATTCTATTGCCAATCTCTGATGTCAGTAAATAGTCTTTGTAGAATATGTTTTTACATAAAAAAATGTTTTAATACTTTCCAATCATTACATGAGCACATATGATTTTAAATTACATACTTTTTTCTTTTTAATATACGAACAATTGTTTAAATTTTTTGTTACAGATATTTTTCGCCATTGGTTAAGCGACAAAAACTTGACAGATGAAGATGTTGAAGGATATGTTGAGAAAACAAAAACTTATATTTCCAGGAAGATTTCAGACTTAAAGACTGGTAAATTATAAATAAGTTGTTATCATAAATAAGGCATTTTTAACAATAAAATGATAAAATTATTTAAATAAAAAAATCAAAGTTCTAATCAAAGTTATTATTCTTTTAAATTACAAAACGAGTCTACTTGTTACTATAAAGTGGAGTATAAATAATAAATAAATAATAACTGTTAAGTTAATAGTTAGATAATCAAAAGAATAAAATGTTCTCATTTCTTAAGTTTTGATTATAGATTTATCCCTGCTTCCTAGGTCCCCGTCCAAGAAAAAATAAAAAAAAGCAAGAACTTCGAGACAGGGAAAAGGAACCAGAAGAAAATGGAGATGAGTTGTCATCTGTCAACGAAGACGAAGAAGGTCTGTTTAGAACACCGTTTATTTCATTTATTTGACTGTTCTTAATCTTTCCTTTATCTTAATCTTAATCTTGAATAATTTCTTTATATCAAATGGATTTAATTAAAATAAAAATTACAAATTACGACCAATTATGATGAATATTTTTTTTTCATTTATAGATTTCAGTTATTAAGCAGAATGTCAAGATAAATCCATGCTAAATAATGAAAAGTTCTTCAGATTTGTTTGGAGAGAAATAATTTTATTTTATATTCTCTTATTACAGCGTATTTATACTAATTACACTTTTTTGTTTATGAAAAAAAAACATTTTTTATGTTTATTTTTTTGTTTATGAATTTATGAAAACGCTTTTATTCACGGTTATTGACAAATGATATTAAACAAATTTGAACTCTTTTTTTTTAGGCCCCAGTAACGCAAAAAAGAAGAAGGAGAATGAAGTCCATAACATTGTTGAAATCACACAAGAGATGAAGAAAAATGCAGAAATAAATATGACGGTCTCGGAAAATGAGGAGAGTTTCACTTTAATTGCCGAAAACAGTGAAAAAGGTTAACTGGAATACATTTTAATAATTCACAAATTAGATTGTCATTACTTTTACGATATTGCCGCTATTTGTTGAAATATTTAAATATCGCTTTTCTTCAATATTATTTTTAGGTACAAGTACATTTATACAGATAGGAGATCGTACTTATCCTTGTATGATTGTTGATTCTGCTGGTACATTATTAAATATTATTTATTTTCAATATTTATGCTTATATCTAAATAAATCTAATTACAATTTCTTAAAATTTCTGGTAGTCATATATCGTAAATTATGCTGTGTTCTAATAAAAAATTGTTTATTTCAGAGGAGGAATTGCCGTAACGGTATACGGAGTGTACCCATGCACATTTATCCTATTTAGCTGGTTGATAATACATATTTTAAATATTTTGTATGATTATTTAATTATTGTATATTTATATTGTATAATTATTGTAATGCATGTGCATTTAAATTAATGTTTATAATAAATACTTTGCTATATTTTATACTTGTGTATTACATTTCTTCCCCTTTTTTACTTAAAATCCATCATCCAAACGTTTATTTAATGAACAACTGTAATATACAGTTTGAAGACATTTTTATGTTTGACGAAAATGTTTTAATCTGGTTCACATTGGTTCATTTTTCGAGACATATAGAAACATTTTAAATCGATAAATGTGTAACAATGTTTCAATACTGTTTTGTGCATTTCAATCCAGTTTTAAAACATTTTCATCAATATGGTTTTATATGTTTTCACTTGCTGGGTTCTTATCTTCGCAACGTCTTCAATCCAATCTCTTTTCATTAGGCAAAAATACCTTCCTAAAACCCCAAATCACATTATGAAAAGAGATCTACAAATTCTCCTCTCCCCTTTTCAATCCAAGCTAACCAAACAAACACCAAACTCTTCAACCGTTTCCCAAAACCAGCTAAAAACTCCTCATCTCACCTTCCCACCTCGAAAATCCAATTTCTTCCCACTTGGCAGCTCCAAAAGCCCCAAAACCCCCACCCTCCTGCCCAACCAATCGCAACATCTCCCGAGCTTGAGCAGAAGTTGCCTCAGCCCAACAATATCCATTTAACATTTTTGTTCAACTAGTTTATTATCTGCGACCTAATGGAATACCGGCGGCATAATCGGGTAAAGAGAAGCACCGAAACTGTTGGCGCTCTCCCGAAGCCGTATGATGTGTCCCACCCATCGTGCTCGAGTCCTCGAGTTCGCGTTCAGAAGAGCTCGCTTTGCGCCGAGCAGTCGTTCCTTTTTGCTTTGCCCATCCGGATGCGTTGGTTGGGATCGTTCGCGCGGCCCTTATCACCGAATTGTGCCCCGTTCAGTGGGTGTTTGCGATGGTGACCCGCGCGGCCGCTGGTCGTCCCGAATTCCGGCCTGTTTCGCCATGAAATAAGGGAAGACCAAATTTAGCCACTTGTGAGCTAGTTTCCGAGCCGCTGACTCTTATGTGCACGTCGTTCCACGAGGCGGCCCGTTGCAACCAGACACAGGCAGGTAGCGGGATCGATCGGATCGGGCATCTAAATGCATTTGTTTTTAAATCAATTAGCCCGTTTGTATCATTTATTAATTTAGAGCCATCGCGTGACACGGTTCTGCCAATAATTCAGCGCATCCAATTTGCGAGATTAGCGTTATGGCATTAAAATTGGTTGATGCGAAACAGTTATGAAAGTATCACGTTTACGAAAAGCCCGCGACGATTAGCCGCGAAGCACTTTCGATGTCAGATGCAGCCGCCACGGGATACGTGGAGTGTAATTCGATTAGTGGTTGTGCTCTCATTCATTTCGCGGGAACAGTGACATTGCGCGCCAGTTTAAACCTTATACCATTGCGATGCGCTGCCACCCGAGACGGGGCAAGGATTTCCAAGGTTGGGCTAGAATTTATAGTTTGAGGTAGTGCTGACGGAAAAAGAGGAGCAAGTCTTTATTTATCAGTGAAGGTGTGATTCGTAACAGTCTATGGATGGTATAGACCTGAATTATAACTCGTATTATTAGGATAAAAAATCAAAATTCAATAATTGTTCAATTGGCAGACATCGGACAAATTTGAAATTTATTTAGCTTCTAACAGAAATTAATCAGATTGATATATTTTGACCGAGAAAATCATTTGGTTTGAGTGCCGCTCCAGCTGCGTTTCAGCGATTATTGGATAAGATTATAAGTTGCGATTTAGCGGGTGAAGTAAACTGAAATAAATTCAGTTTTTGAGTGTTTACATCCGGCTTGGGTGCCTGGAAACGATTTTACAATGTCCCGAATGGTGCGTCAGATCGAAAAACAAAGAGTCCGAAGCAATTCGGAACTCAATTGAAGTTGCGTCAAACCGATGTCGCGCCGAAATGACG
>JABFQJ010000039.1:0-14822 GCA_022816905.1 Trimorus sp. ZL-2020 | reverse complement strand
ATGCGTGCGTTTAATTTTTCGTTCCGTTAGAAACAGATTGCCTGTTTGTTAAAAAGCATCAATGAAGTAACGGGTAAATAAAAATGTGAGAATGAGTTTCAGTGTAATCGTAGAGACGAATGTGTTTTTTTATAGCGTTAGTTTTGGTATTAAATTTTAATGGAAACGATATTTGTGGATGGGATAAATAAGTTTATGTTTGTATATTTCGAACCTGAAAACTGTTTTTGCTATTTTCAAAGTTTGTTTGCAATATGTTTCGAGCGCCAGTTTATCAATCATTAACCCAGATTTGTCGCTGGTTGCGAGTTTGTTGTCGAAATATTATTGTAAAAACAAACGTTTGATATTTTACAAACAGCTGCAAACCTTTGTTCACGAGATTAATAATTACTGCGCTTCAGAATAAACGTAAGCACACGCCCGTAGATTGACAGAGAATATTTTTTCGCAATGAAAGCGATACAAATATTCCATCCACACAGAATATCGCGAACTATTTTAACAATTTTTCCAAGACATCAAAGTTCGTTCGGTTACACGAGCGTAATAATTTTATACTTCGCCCGACAAAAGCGAAGAGAGCACGTATTTTCATGCAAATTTTATTCTCGAAAAATTGTGTAAATAGTTTAAAAGTTACTAATTCCTATTAAAAAAGATTTCCGCGCCGTTTATTTGCCAACACATACTTCAGTCTTATTGAAGGGATTCGAGAAAATTCACTTCTAAATGCGTATTTAGAATGTGTAGTTCCAAGATGCTCGAGACTTCACTCCTGGATTATATTTCTGTCGACGAAGACTCCGGAATAATTCCGCAGAATTTACAATGGCGCTTTGGCATTTAATAACGCATCACTTATTATCCATGAGTTATTATTGCCAAAATGAAGCAACCGTGCCAAAATGTCTGCTACTTTCTTTCCAATAATGTGAATTCAAAATAATTTTTTTATCTGCATGTTCTCATGCAGACTGACTTTTTCATTTTGAATGCTTTCGAACAAGTATCCAATATTCTCTTTCATATTAAAACTATTATTGAAAGATTAATTCAAACATTACGGTATCGAGTTTCATCCTTTCTCCCGTTCAATAATATTGCAAAAGTATAACTCGGCACGAAAATTACCCTGAAAGGGATTGGTCTTTGTAAATATAATAAAAAATCGTGTGTATGGAATATACAAAATGTTTCGTATTCAAAGTTCGATAGACATTGTTAGTATCATTGCTTTTGAATTTTTATAAAAAAATGTTTCCCACAGGGAAAAAATTTATTCGGGAAACGTAAGTATAATTACATACCTTTTTGTCGCAAAAATATAGTTTATCAAACTATAAGAAAAGACCGTCTAATCATTAAACGGTTACCGTTTAGATGCAATTCATTATCCTCCTAGGATAATGAACGGTCCGTTTTGCAATAAAACTGTTCCGTTTTACGGTTAAACAAAATTTGTTTAGATGTTTGTTTAGATTCGTTTAACCGTAAAACGATTTTGTTTAACCGTAAAACGATTTTGTTTAACCGTAAAACGATTTTGTTTAACCGTAAAACGATTTCGTTTAACGGTAAAACGATTTCATTTAACCGTAAAACGATTTCGTTTAACCGTAAAACGATTTCGTTTAAGCGTAAAACGATTTCGTTTAACCGTAAAACGATTTCGTTTAACCGTAAAACGAAGTTGAATTTTTAATCTTTCAAACGATTTCCGTTTTACGATAAAACGAAAGCGTTTTGGCAACATAGTAAAATGGAAATCGCTTAACTGTACAACGGATCGCATTACGGTTAAACGGTCCCTCTTAAAGTACATTTATATTTCCCAAAATATATAAAAGTACATCTAAAAATATTCTTATATATTTTGGCAAAAAGATATATATTTTTGTATATATTTATGCATTTATAAGCGAGGAATATATAAAAAATATATATCTTTTTGCTAAAATATATAAGAATATTTTGCGAATATATTTTCTCCGTGCGGGATTCCGGTTTGGGACAATAGAGCATTTCAAACTAAAACATCGTTATCATTTTATAAAATCCAAAACCCTCTCAAATTCTGTAGCTCCGCAAAAGCTCTAACTTTTATCAGAACTGCCATCGTTGGATGGGCTCTTACAGTGTAAAACTCAGTTTGATTAAGATCAACCCCAAAGACGCCGATTCCGTCCGAGCCACGTAGACACTCGGTAACAAATGCATCGTGCAAATCCGCGCAACATTGCCGCAACAGCCGACGATTGACATCGGTTATTCATAAGCCGCTTGCACAAAAGTTTCACCGCACGGCTAACCCCATTTTTTATTAATAACGCGCGATGTTGTAAAATAATGGACGCGATTGTGCACGCCCGTCACGTCGCAGTATTGGTTCTGCGTCTCGCTTTTTGAGGGACGTACGTGTCCGCGCGTCGAAACTTCCCACTGACATCTTGGCACTGCACATTATTAACAGCCAATCGCGCGTCAGCTCTCGAGTTTGACAGAACGCGTCGATCCGTCGATTGATCTTCCCGACCGGTTCGCGAAATTTATAAACGTAGACGCGAAATGGGAATAGGAGAAGATAAAAAGGGACTGACGGGAGCGCGATACGTACCGGCGTTAATGAATGGCGACGACGGTAACAGAAAGAATATCGACGTCACCCACACAACGGCGCAGGCAAGCCCCCCGTTGTTACCAGCACGTCGCATCCTCAATGCATCAAGGGTTTTTGTTAAACAGCTTCTCCTGCAACAAAAGACAATGGCACGTTACTTCTCGCGAACCTTCACCTCGCGAACCACTTAGCTTATTAATTCACGTTCAAAAAGTTGTCGTTTTGTTAGAGGTGTAAGAAAACGCTCGGGTTTTGGATGAGGTGGGAAATGGATCATTTCTGGGACAGATGACAAAAGTTGTACATACGAAATTTTTTACATAATGGGTATTCGAGAGAAATTTTTATTTTGAAAAAAAAGACAGGTCTTTGTTTCTGCGAACATTTTTCGAGGGTTAAAAACATTGGTATGGAACAATGTGATTTATGTGATATAAATGAGAGAGTAATTGGAGTAAATGTAAATCTGGAAAGGATATATGCGAACAATTTTTATTTCGGAAAAAAACAGGTCTTTATTTCAGCGAACATTTTTCGAGGGTTAAAAACATTGATATAGGACAATGTGATTGTATGACATACAGTCACATACAAAATGTAAATCTGGAACTCCCAATTCGCTGTACGCAATAATGTACAGGTCGAGAGAGGACCAGTTTTTAGCGGTTGTTAAGCCATATTGATGAACCTGGCGCTTCGATAGGTTATACAATTATTGTAAACATTCAATTAAACGACACTTCAGTGGAACGCATATTAATTAATTCCGGGAGCACTTGTTCCCCGTCAGACCGGTGCTGCGGTCGCGTCTATGTGGGTCAGCGAATGTTTATCGAAAATAATGTTATCTTGTTGATTCGGCCGCGAATAGGAGGGAATTTTGACGATGTAAAATAATAATTCCGACCGCCGCCATCGTACGGTTGGAGACGACAAAAAGGCTACGTTCAACAGTCGATCGAATCGCTAATACATTCTGTACATACTCCGTTGGGTAGGTTTCCCGAATTGTTACGCGTTCGAGAGTCAATAATAAGCTGCCTGATGAGCTTTGATTGTTTAATTAATTCCGCTTTCGCGCGCGAACGATTTGCAATGTTTTTTTTTATTTTCAACAATCAAGTTACAGTCGTCGGTAGCATGATCCAGAAAAACTTAATTTGATTTTTTTTTTAATGAAAAAGGCAATGTATAATAAACTTTAAAAACATCAAATTTTACAAATATCCACTAGTACTCCTATATAGAATTGAATGAATAATAACAATGAATTGTATTTTTCCCTTTAAAAAAAATGATTGTGGACAGCTAATTCGTGATTGGTGTGGACAGAAAATTCGTGTTGGACAGCTAATTCGTGATTGGTGTGGACAGAAAATTCGTGATTGGTGTGGACAATTAATTCGCGTGGACACAAAAATCAGGATTGGCTGGTTTTTCTGGCGGAGGGGTTCTTGGTGAGGGTCAGGGTTTTTCCGCACTGATTTTCCCTTTTTCCCATTATTTCAAAGCATGTTTTTATACCTGCATAACCCCACGATTTTCCGTGACCTAGGCGAACATATATAAAGCAAAAATACGAGGGCGAAGTTCTGTCCCTTGGTCGACGCCAACGGGACAACAGTGATACTGCAATTGTTACGATTTCATAGATCCACACCACAAGAATCACCATCATCGTTGTTCAAAAGAAACAGAAATCACGTAAGTAATATTATAATATTATAATATTTATAGGTCAATGTTTCTGAAACGTAGCACTAAAAACTAAAAATTAATTTTTGCAATCGAAATATCTTTGACTTTTTCGGGTTACATTTCAGAAACTTTGACCCAAATGTCAGTAATGGGCATTTGCGTGTATAGAACATGAGATTGTTTCCAGTAAACGTGATATTACTGAAACAATAAAATGAATACTGTATTGCACTAATGCAGTATTCAATTTATTGTTTCATGTATTGTTTTTTTTATTGTTTCAATACTGACTGACGTTTCAATACTGATTTAGGTACTGCGTGTTTACTGGGTTGCGTTTACAAATGATTTGCGTGAAATAAATATTGTCATACAATAGGGTAATTAATATTTTGGCAAGATTGGGAATTTCCTCGGGCTATTGTGGAAACAAGTTGCCAAGATAGTTCATGGGAATTTTCAACATTTCAAAAATATGAATCACCCTAATATACAATTGTTACAATGCAATTTTGCTAATATATGAAATTAAAAACTGTTTCAGATAATATAAAATAATGTAATAAATTATTTTGTTTCAGATTCAGTGATTTCTTTGCGGCATTTAGCTGTATTCCGCATATCACACCTGGAATATACGCCACAGGACGAAGTACTCTCAAGAGTATTTCCTCAGGAGGAATACTTAAGAGTACAAATCAATTAAGAGTACAAATCAATTAAGAGTACAAATCAATTAAGAGTACAAATCATAAGAGTACAACAATTACGAGTACAAAGCAGTAAAGAGTACAGAGCAATTACGAGTACAAAGCAATTAAGAGTACAATGCAGTCACGAGTACAAAGCAGTTAAGAGTACAAAGCAATTAAGAGTACAGAAATAAAGAGTACATAATTCAGAAAAGTTTCCAAAAAAAAGAGTACACGATACAGCAAAAACTTTACACGTTGTTATTCTAAACTAAGATACACATTTTCTTCAAAGTTAACATAAAGTTATATTTATTATTGTGACGTTTTGATTCGTATTTCAAGAAAATTGTTTACATTTGAGTTTACGAGTTATTGAAACTAAATTGAAAGATAAGTTGTGCGTTCTTATAGATTCTTATAGAATTTATTCACAGTTTATCAATCTAATAATAATAGAAAGATGTCGTCTGAAAATGATGCTACGACCATTGCGAGTGTTACTCGTAACGATATCAACAAGCAAGAAACCCGTAATAGTGATTTACATTGTGATGATGTGTCAGAAAAAGATATTTCTGGTATTTCTGAATCATCACCTGCACCGAAAAAACGAGGTAGACCAAAAAAAATAATACACTCAATTGAAGAAGAAGTTCAAATGAAAAGAAAGCGCTCTGAATATAAGAAGAATCATGAATCCGAACGTCGTAAGAAACTGATGGCTAAACCGGCAAACTGTTCTGCAGATCTTACTACTGCTGATAAACATATAGAACAAGAAATATTGATCACGAATCATCGTGTTATTTCAGAAAATTTACCCTCAACGAGTAGTTCTAATGCTGGCATATCTAATGATTCGATCTATCAACGAACTCTTAGTAACGATTCACATTGTACTGACGTGTCAGAAATAGATATTCCTGGTATTTCTGAATCATTACCTGCGCCGAAAAAACGAGGTAGACCGAAAAAAATAATACACTCAATTGAAGAAGAAGTTCAAACGAAAAGAATGCGCTCTGAATATAAGAAGAATCATGAATCTGAACGTCGTAAGAAACTGATGGCTAAACCGGCAGACGGTTCTGCAGATATTACTACTGCTGATAAACAAATAGAACAAGAAATATTGATCACGAATCATCGTGTTATTTCAGAAAATTTACCCTCAACGAGTAGTTCTAATGCTGGCATATCTAATGATTCGATCTATCAACGAACTCTTAGTAACGTTTCACATGGTGCTGACGTGTCAGAAATAGATATTCCTGGTACTTCTGAATCATTACTTGCTCCGAGAAAACGAGGTAGACCGAAAAAAATACACTCGATTGAAGAAGTTGAAATGAAAAAAAAGCGCTCTGAATATAAGAAGAATCATGAATTCGAACGTCGTTATAAACTGATGCTAAACCGCAGACCATTCTGCAGATCTTGCTGCTGGTGATAAACAAGTAGAACAAGGAACATTGATACTGAATCGTCGGGTTATTTTAGAAAATTTACCGTCAACGAGTAGTTCTAATGCTGGCATATCGAATGATTCGATTCATCAACAAACTCTTACTAATGATTCACATTGTAATGATGTGTCAGAAATAGATATTCCTGGTACTTCCGAGTCAATACCTGTGGCGAGACAAGTCGGTAGACCTATAGTTAGTCGAACAATTAATGAACAAGAAGAAATACAAAATAATCGACGTGGATATAAAAGAAGACATGAAAATGAGCGTCGAATTGAATGCAGCACAAGATTATTGAATACGAGAACCTATTCCTCACAGAACAATCAAACTTGCAATATTGATTCGCAGTTAAATTTAAGTAATCTTGTTAACGAACATTATATAGGTGAAATGAATGTTTTGTGTACTCATTGTGGAGCAAAACATTTTGCAGCTGAAAAAGTGTCAAACAAAGGAAATTCTTTCAATGACTGTTGTAGCCACGGAGCGGTTGAATTAGAAGCTGTACCTTTCATAGACGAATTGCAGGATCTGTTTGAAGGTAATGATCCAGATTCTCAAACGTTTTTTCAGCGAATACGTGCTTACAATAATTCTCTATCATTTGCTTCATTCAATGCTAATTTAGTTAATTTTCAGTCCAGACGACCAGGACCATTTTGTTTTAAAATTCAAGGACAAATTTATTATCAGATTAACACTGCTCTATACTCGGATAGTACTAATGTACCCAGTTTCGGACAACTATATATCTTAGACTCTGATGAAGCAACGCAACATCGCTTAAATAGTAATGAACAATTGAACGTCAACGTTTTACATAGATTAGATAGAATTATTAGAGAAAATAATGTGTTTGCGCAATCGTATCAAATGATGTCTGAAGAAATTAGGAATCAAGAAACCCATTCAAATGATGCATCTAATTCAGAAATGTGTATGTCATTTTCATCAAGACCAGGTTTAGATCTACGGAGATATAATGTTCAGAGATGTAATGAAGTGGCTGCCATTTTCACTACGACTGCCGATGGAGAAATTCCTGATTCTTATATAACTATACGAAATAAAAATACTAAAGAATTAAAATGTATCAGTAATTTAGATCCAAACGTTGAGCCATTAATTTATCCCTTATTTATTCCATGTGGTACTAGGGGATATGATCCAAATTTAACACGTCTTAACAGTAATAAACGTATATCGCGCGCAGCTTATGTAAAATACCGTATGGCTATAAGAAATGAGTTTAATCCAATTATAAGGGGTAAGAAATTATTTCAACAATGGACTGTTGATAGCTACGTAAAAATGGAAAAGGATAGAATAACGTATTGCAAACAAAATCAAAATCAATTACGCGTAGATTCATATCGCGGACTTATGGACTATTTACACAATTCAGCAAATTCGCTGAATAATGAAAACAATCGTATAGGAAAAGTTGTGATATTGCCATCAACATTTATAGGCTCGCCGCGAAATATGATGCAGAACTATCAAGATGCAATGGCTATTGTACGAAAATACGGTAAGCCAGACCTATTTATTACAATGACATGTAATCCTAAATGGCGTGAAATAGAAGAAAATTTATTTCCAGGTCAAACTGCTTCAGATAGACCAGATATTTGTACAAAAGTATTTAACATAAAGAAAGATTGCTTGATGGATTTAATTGTAAAAAAGAAACACTTTGGAGAAGTTGTCGCGTATGTATATGTTATTGAATTTCAAAAACGAGGACTTCCTCATGTACATATTTTAATTACTTTGAAACAAAACTAAAAAATAACAACTTCTGACGTTGTAGACCGTTACATATCAGCAGAAATTCCTGATAAAGATGTACATCCGGTGTTACATGATATTGTTATGAAAAATATGATACACGGGCCATGTGGAGATTGGTGTATAAAAAATGGTACATGCTCAAAACATTTTCCTCGATCATTTGAAGAACATACAACAATGAATGCAGATGGTTATCCTATATATAAACGCCGAAATACCGGAAAAACATATGAGCGTCCAGGAGGATATATCGTCGATAATCGTCACGTGGTACCTTATTGCCCATATTTATCGCTTTACTTTAATTGTCACATTAACGTTGAAGTAGTCTCAAGTATAAAATCAGTTAAATATTTATACAAATATGTATATAAAGGTAATGATGCTGCAGCTATAACGATATCGGAGAGAACGTTCAATGAAAATACCATCGAATATGATGAAATCAAGAATTACATAGAAGCAAGATATGTCAGTCCTGTAGAAGCATGTTGGCGTATATTAAGTAAACCATTGCAAAGCAAAAGTCATGCAATTTCGAGATTACCAGTACATTTACCTAATCAACACAACGTAATTATAAACATGGATACAATAAATAACGCAACGATTGAATCATTAAATCAAGTTACAATGCTTATTGATTATTTTGCTTTAAATGCTCGAGATGATCAAGCTAAACAATATTTATACACGGAAATACCATCGCATTATACATTTAAGAAACAAAAAATTGATGGAAGGCAAGTAAGTCGATGGGAACAAAGAAAATCACATTTCAGTTGTATTGGACGTATGTATTCTGTAAGTCCAACATAAGTAGAATTATATCATTTGCGTTTATTATTACTTTCAGTTAAAGGGGCAACAAGTTTTACTCATCTGAAAACAGTAAATGGTACTGTTTATCAAACATTCACGGAAACCTGTTTGGCTTTAGGTCTTATAGAAGATGATCAAAAATGGAACCGAGCTATGCATGAAGCAGAAATCTGGATGATGCCCAGACAATTACGTCAATTATTTCTTAGAATATTAATTCATTGCAGACCGATTCGCCCAGAAAATGTGTGGGATGAATTTAAGATAGTTTTGTCTGAAGATTATATTCGCCAAATGGGGATAGATGCAGGACAAAGGAGAGCTTATAATCAAATTAATAATTTATTACAGTTAGAAGGGTATTCGTATTTTGATTTTCCAAATTTGATGCCACCATAATAAGAGGATGAAGAAAATTTGTTTGCAGATAACATGTCTACAAATGAAAATAATCATATTGGATTACAGCAATATAATACATTAAACGTTGAACAAAAGGTGATTGTTGATTCAATTCTAAATACCGCGTTCGGCCTTACGAGGGGGCGATTGCCAGGTTAATTAGCAGCCCTCATTTGCCTCACTAGCGGTTTTTGTCCAAGTAGAAGGCCCCGCGAAAAAAAGATCCCAAAACGACACGGCACAAAGAAAAAAACGACAAGGAAACAATATTAAAAAGTCACAGTAATTTTATTCTGGCGCACACAATGTCCCACGCGCGAAGCACAATTCATATCACACGTGGCGGCGATTCTCTTATCGTCCGGGAGAACCGGATACGGCGCACAAAAAAGGCACGACGACGGGCCTACGAAGTAGCCGTCGTCGGCGCGCGGATCCGCGTAGCGCGTACTCGCGGAGCGCTCGCAGGGGTGCGTGAGAACACCGAAAAGGGTGTCGGAACCTTCGCGCGCGAGGCGAAGTCGACGGCGGAAAATTGCTTCTAATGAGGCGGAAATCGGGTATCGCGACGAGAAAGCACACGCACACCAAAACATTAACACTCACACAAAAACACGCATCCATCCATACACGCACCGAAAAACAGAAATGCTCGGCACAGGTAGCGCCCGAAATCCGCGATAAGAAAAAAGGTTCTAAATACGGAATTACGAGACTGAAAAAAAAACGCTTCGTATTAACGCGTAAGATAAATGATTTTTCGCGACGAAACTATGTCGCAACATACCGCCCGCCTTGCGAGGTCAGGCTCGCAAAAAACACACACATTCTCAATCTGTTCGATCGGGGGACTCAGCAGCGCGCTCGTCATGACAAACTGGCAAAAGAGCCAGCTTAGAGAGTGGTCTGACGTACTCGGATGTCACGGTTCGGACGGTCGCGACGCGCGGCAAACCATCGTCGCCAGGATGCATCTGAGTCACCCGACCGAGATTCCACTTTGTGGGTGGAAGCGTGTTAGATCGCAATAAGACTATCTGCCCTACGCGCAGGGGGGCTTCGATAAATTTCCACTTCGAATGGGCCTGGAGCGACCGAACATAGTCGTCTGACCAGCTTTGCCAGAAAGTCTCGAGAGCCTGTTGGTACACCTGCCACCGTGATAAGCGAGATGTGGTCGCGTCCAGAAGGGACGGAAGCGGGACAGCAACGAGGGGACCTCCGACGAGAAAATGGCCTGGCGTAAGAACTTCCAGGCTGTCGAGACTTTCGCCCAGTGGGGCCAACGATCGGGAGTTCAAGCGAGCCTCGACACGCGCGCAAAGCGTTGTCAGGTCTTCGAATGTCGGTGTACGCGCGGCCGAAACCCGTTTCAGATGCGATTTGACGCTTTTCACACCCGCTTCCCACAAGCCGCCGAATTCGGGAGCCGCGGGGGGATGAAATGCCAGTTAACGCCATCCGAAGCGAGCCTAGCACGAAATTCCGGGCTTGAAGTGGCCTGGACAAACGCCTGCTTGAGCTCTCGATCAGCGCCTACAAAATTCGTGCCCCGATCGCTGTAAACGCACGTGGGGAGCCCACGTCGCGAAGTGAAGCGATGAAACGCGGCAAGAAATGCATCGGTCGAATAATCGCTCGCCACCTCGATATGGAGAGCTTTGACAGCGAAACAAACAAATAACGCGATGTATGCCGGATGGGAGCGAATCCCACGGCCGCTGGTAACGCGAACCTGCAACGGACCGGCGTAATCTAGCCCGCAATGTAGGAAGGGACGGTCAGGACGGACAACTCTGCCGGAAGGAAGGGATCCCATGAGCTGTGTCCGGACGTCAGGTCGAATGCGAGTGCACGCGACACATCGCGCTATAGTGGCGCGGATTAACTTCTTGGCCTGAAGGACCCAAAACTGATCGCGCAGTACACTCAACGTGAGGGACACCCCTCCATGCAGCGCTTTTTGATGCGCGTATCCGACGATCAGCTTGGTGATCGGATGCGCGCGCAGCACGGCCGGATGATGCTCGCTTTCACTCAGGCCCGCGTGCTGCAGACGTCCCCCTACCCGTATAACCCCTTCGGCGTCGAGAAACGGATGCAGGCCGACGAGTGGGCTGCGTTTGTGAACGAATTCGTTCGCGGAGAATTTCGCGAGCTCCTCCGGAAATTGGAGCTGTTGCACTAATATAACGATTCGACGCGCCGCATCGCGAGTTTCTTCGGCCGTGATAACACCGTTCGCGCGAGGCGTATCTCGCGAACGAGCGCGCGGCCAGCGAAGTACGAGCGCGATCACGCGGAGCATCTGAAACCACGACGAAAATCGGAGCCAGAAGGCCGGTTCAGGGATGAGCGCTCCCAACATGACCGTGGTTTTGATTTCCAGCGGCGCGTCTGGCGGTGGATCCAGATGGTCCTGTGGCCATTCGGACGCGGGTCGCGCAAGCCAGGAAGGCCCGTACCACCAAAGAGGCGATGTGGACTGGCGACTGAGCCACGCCAACACGATGGTCGAGTCGGTCCAGCAATAGCGCGGGCAGGACGCATATTCGGGGACCGTAATGAAGGCAGCGAAAACCTCCGCCAATAGGGCAGCGGCGCAGAGCTCTAAACGAGGGACAGAAAGTTGTTTTTATGGAGCTATTCGCGTCTTGCTAGACAGCAGAGTCACCTTGACGGACTGATCGCAAGACACCACACGGAGATAGAGCGCTGCAGCATAAGCTCGTATGGACGCGTCGGCGAATCCGTGTAACTCACAATGCACAGTATCGGATCCACGGCCAGTCCATCGAGGAATTGTTAAATTGTTAAGGAGTTGAAGATTGGTATAAAAAATGACCCATTCATCATCCATAGGGTGAGGGATGGCTTGATCCCATGACAAATTTAGGGTCCAGAGGTCCTTCATAAACAATTTGGCTTGCAAAACAACTGGACTCAGCCAGCCTAACGGGTCGTACAAACGGGCAATTGCAGAAAGTACAACTCGTTTTGATAGGACATCTACACCGAGAGGGCGGACAACTGGTCTATAGACATCGGATAATGGTATCCAGACCAGGCCGAGAAGTTTGATGGAATCATCAGGATGCATCACTCTCTCAATGGCGTGCCCATGATTCTCCAACGGAATGTCTGAGAGCAAGTCTGGCAAATTGCTCGCCCACTTGTGAAGTTCAAAGCCACCACGTCGAAGCAGATCAATGATTTGGTTTCGGGTCTGTAGAGCGAGGACTGGATCGTCAGCTCCAAACAGACAATCGTCCACATAGAAAGTGTCTCGAACGATAGCTGCAGCCAGAGGAAAATGCTCTCCCTCGTCATGTGCGAGCTGCTTGATCACTCTCTGGGCTTTGAACGGGGCACTTGTCATGCCGAAAGTGACTGTGTTGAGCGAATAGCTCCGTATGGGCTCACGATAATGATGTCGCCAACGAATGCGTTGAAGGACTCGATCTCGTTCGTCGACTACAATTTGTCGGTACATCTGCGTGATGTCCGAGCAGAGCGTGTATTTATGTGATCTCCACCTGGTGATCAACAACGGCAGGTCAGCTTGTAATTTGGGCCCTGCAAACTGCAAGTCATTAATAGACTGCTTCATCGAGGTAATAGATGACGCGTTAAATACCACGCGCAACTTAGTAGTGGAGCTAGCTGTCGCTAAAAGTTAAAAGAACTTATGAACAAAAGTTAATAAACAATTTGAAAGTTTTTAAATTCGAATTTCGTTTTCTTTAGTTGTGTCTTTCTTCTCTAAATAAAGTGTTAATGAAAAGTAACTTAAATTCAATTTTATTATATTTAGTCACAATCATTTCTTTAATGACAATTTGAATGACTCTATTCTAATTATTTGAATGAACGGAAACAAAAGTTTTTTGAAGGTTAGCGACGAATGAGACAGACTGACGGAGTTTCGACGTTGATGGGAAGAAGAAGCGATACGATTTGAAACGAAAGTCGGAGTGTGGAATTTGACGAGCGGAGATTCGTAGAACGAGTGAATTTGACTGTAAAGCAGCTATTGGCGAGTTTTCGTTGTGTGGAGCAGTTTTCTTTTGTGGTTTTGCAGGAAGCTGTGCGGGATTGTGAGGTTTGGTGACGAAGCGTTAACGGGGGGAGCGGGCGTGTGATTTCTGAGGTTGCTGTCGGAAGAGCGGTGTTATCGGGAGAGTTTTTTGTTGTGTCTATGGGATGGTCGGGAAACTTTGATGTTTTTGTCAAGTGATTTTTGCGCGAACGTCAGCTATGGGCTATTTTTTGACGGTGTTAAGGGTGTTGAGAATGGGTATGATGTTTTGACATATTGGGATGCGCGACGGTTGTAATTGGTTTGGTACGCGATGGTCGTTTTAGTGATTGAGAACATGTCATCATAAAAGGGTTTGACATGTTCTACGGGAATTTAATTTCCCCATTAATTGTGAGGAGTCTTGAACTCATATGGGATATAAAGCCCCCTTTATTGAGGAGTTGTTGACTCCTAAGGAAGATGATTTCCCTTGTTTTAGTGATGAGAACATGTCATCATAAAAAGTTTGACATGTTCTATGGGAATTTAATTTCCCCATTGATTGTGAGGAGTTTTCTTAAACTCATATGGGATATAAAACCCCTTTATGTGTGGATCTTTTGAGTTTATGCTAAAGAAAAGATATATTAAAATGAACTGATTTAATTGCAGAAAACAGTGAGCTAGCGACGGAGTTGGGCGAAAACTTTAATAAGGCGGAAAGGCTGAATTTAAACATCGACAGCGGGTGTCGCTGCCGTCGCTGAGGTGTGGATTAGGAGCGCATCGTTGGGTGTTTGTTTTTAAAAACAATAAAAGTGATTGGGAATAAACTGATTGACCTAATGTCATTTCTCTTTTCTTTGAAGCTACATGATGTTTCTAACTGACAGCAATATCAGTTGGCAACATTAAATGGTCCTTCGAGCCGGATCTATGATCCTAGTTTCAAAAAAGTGATGCTTCAAGAGACAAAGCGTAATGACATAATACTTCATATATTCTATACAATAATATAAATGCATTTCAGATGCCACGATCAACACGGAGCGAGAGCTCAAAACGTAAGAGTTGTCTTCCAGATGATACGCCGACCAAACTACGGAAAACACAACCGATCTTGTTAGAGACGATAACAGAAGAAAATCATGTATCATCTAAAAGCCCTGGCGCTGTTGTAAATGATGCTAGGAGTGAAAAACAGACAGGAGAAAAATCTCCAACGAAGAAAGTAATAACAGAAAGAATTCAAACTGGCTTGCAGACTGTGGGTGGAGTCATGTCAGGCACGTCTAGCA
>JABFQJ010000038.1:0-15167 GCA_022816905.1 Trimorus sp. ZL-2020 | reverse complement strand
GAACCAGGTACATACAACCAGGTATTCAGTGAAATGCTCTGCCATATGGAAGAAAGATGGGATATGGAAGTAGAAGGTGAATCCCCATTGATCGAGACATGACACCTTCCCCTAATCAAGCTTTGCCGACATCTCAATACTGGGGTGACATGGGGTCCCACGACATTCTCTGAGTTTCACTTGATATTATATTTTTTAGACCTTAATTAGCCGATAGAACTAGATGAGCGTGTTTCGGTTTCAGGAAAGAAGGAACTGCCATGATTATTCTCCTGATCTTTGGGTTGATATACCCGACCACCGCCCTGGTAGGGTACGATTGCGCAAGCGGGAACACGAATGTCACTGTGATTTCACTGAGAGACGTAGGAAACTGCGACCTCCCTGACATAGAGGTCGCTAATGACAAGATCGACATTCAACTCTTACAACTGACAACGGTCAAAACCACACATGTTGCTCAGTGCAAGGTCGAAATACACCGCCAGGTGCATTACTGTGGTATGCACTCACACATTAGCGCGGTATCAAATGGAATTGCCGAATACATGCTAGAGTTGGACAGAGCCAAATGTCTGAAAATGCTAGATTCAGGCCGATTAAACCTGGGCGGCAGGACTATCGATGGACTAGTGACTAATAGTTCAACGACTAGGAATATCGTATTAGCAGGATGGGTAAATTCAGAAGGGAAATGCAGCGGAGAAGCTTACTCGGACCAATTTCAGACTTACTATGCAAATGTAGTAGTTCAGGCAGTAGTAAAGATCACATTGAGGGATTATATGGGTAAAATGAACCTGGACTCTAATCGCCTATACCTGCAGGATAATGTAGTCTGCGAATTTAGCCGAGGAGAATGTGCCGACTTCGAAGGGGGACACGCATTTTGGGAACGACTACCCAGGGATCCTTGCGACTTCGATAAATACGACGTTTTATTCGAAGGGCCAGCTAGTAGAGGTCGAGTGACATCCAAGGCGGGAACGGAGCTCATTTATACTGTGCAATCTAAAGATACGATATTCGCGCTAACAAAAGAGAAAACCCACAAGAAATGTGGTTATACTTTCATCCAGACGGAACATCCCAAACTCTTCATTATCGAAGGAAAAGGTGACGGTTATTTCGCCTCAAGCAAAGGTCACCCCCAGGAGATGGATATGTTTACGTATGTCAATTCGAAGTTCGTGTATGTTGAGAAGCACATACGACAGCAGATGAAAGACCTCTATCGAGATATGTTGCTCCAAAGGTGCGCGTTAGAACAAAAAGTTTTGCGAAACTCTTTAAGTCTGGCCACCCTCTTACCAGACCAGTTCGCATATAACTTTATGAAGGGCCCAGGGTACATGGCCACGGTCATGGGAGAAACCGTGTACATAATTAAGTATATTCCAGTGGTCGTCAAACTGCGCCGTAGCCCCGTGTGCTACCAAGAATTGCCCGTAACTCTTCGCAATGAAACCTATTTTCTCACCCCTCGAACTCGGATCCTGAAGAGAAATGGCATGGAAATCAATTGTAACCAGATCTTGCCACCTATGTATCAAATCGATGGGGTTTGGTACAAGTTTCTACCCGGTGCCACAGAAACGCGGAACCCACAACAACTTCACCCTGAAAACCAACCCCTGTGGGAATACAAGTCTGTTGGTAGTTTGGCAACAAGCGGAATTTATAGTCAAGAAGACCTCGATCAGTTGAGGGAAGACATTATGTTCCCCTCTAACCGACCAGCCATCCTGAATATCATTGCTCGTCAAGCTACGGGTCGTGCAGCAGATCTCAGCTCAGTATCTCTACACCAACTTTTGGATGTTGATAAAATTGAAGCCCTAGTCGATAGCAAATGGAATTCGTTCTGGAATGGGTATGCTACCTATGGCTCATACTGTGCGGGTGTTTTAATGACAATAATTATTTACCAGATAGTTAAAGCAGTCATCAGCACTATTCTGAATTTGCTCTCCATTCGAGCCAATTTCGGGTTTTCCTTCCGGATGTTGGGCGCATGCTGTACCGGAGTCACCAACTGGATATTGCACAGACGGTACCAGGATAATTTCCGCAGGTGGGACGAGGAGAATCCTATCACCATGACGGTAGTCAAGGAATCTGTTTCAGGAACTCCGCCGAAATCTAAAAACAGTACAGAGCCTAAGGCAAAGCCGAGAGACAACGAATACCTGAACTTGGTGTGAAGACCAGGTTACAGAAATTCGAGGTGAACATTCCATTTTTTTTTCTTTTGAAACAAAATGGCGATGATTAAACTTTCTTTTTATTTCCATCTTTTTACTTAATTTCACTTAATTATATAGATAAAATACATATATAAGATTGACAATAAATAAAATAAGAATGATAATAATAAAGGAAACGAAAAATATGGAAAAATATGAAAAAACAAATCAATTTTTCTTAATAAAATTGTTTATATTAGCTTCGATATTTTAAAAAAATGAAATAATTATAATTACTAAGCTGTGCTTAAGGGAAATAATAAAATAACAATAATTATACAATAAACCATATATCAAATAACAATTAATGTAATAAATAAAGTAACGATAATTATATAATAAATAATAAATAAAATAATAAAAATTATAGAATAAACAATATATAAAGTAACAAAAATCATATAATAAAATAACAATAATTATATAATAAATAAAATAATAAAAATTATATAATAAACAATATATAAAATAACAAAAATCATATAATAAAATAACAATAATTATCAATAAACCATATATCAAATAACAATTAATGTAATAAATAAGGTAACAATAATAAAGTAAAAATGTCGTTAATAAAAAAATCAAAAATTAATGAGATTTATAAATTAAAAAAAAAAAATGTTTAAACAAACAATCACGAAATTAACCAGCTAAAATAAAAAGACATACATTTACCTCCTGTCTGCACATGGGAAAACAGCCGTGGAAAATTTATCGCCTACCGTTTAACCTGAAAACAACAAATCAAATTACTTTTCGGCCTACCACCATGAATACTTACGGGACACTAAGACAATTTCCGGCCTGTCAACGCACTAACAAAGTAAAAATTCATTAAACATTATTGCACAAGGCGATTTAAAATGAAGAAAAAGAAAGACATTCATACTTACATGATAAATCGATGACACTCAACTTCACCGGCACCAAAACATAACCAAAACAAATGCTCGGGTCAATGGCACGTTGACAAGCTTAGCCTGCGCATGCGCCACATTTGAAGCACGGGCCTTGCCGACAGTTCACAATGAATGAACACGCTTGTACATTTCCCGGGATGGGAGCCGAGCAATCGCGTCCGTGTCAGGCATTCATTGTGAGGGCACTTTCATGCGCCGAGAACCCAACTGTGCCTTCTGCGCAGAACTAGCTCGGACGCACTCACGCGGGCGCCCGACAAGCAGCAACACGAGTTGATGACTCACCAGCTTGGGGGCTTCCCTAATCTTAGCTTTAAGACCCTCCATTTGTTTCGGAAAACGTAGTTTATCAAAAATTTTTTTTTATACGAAAAATTATTTCTTAATAATTACGTAGCACTAGCTACGCTGTCAAAATAATACGAAGTCAATATAAAACTTTTCTCAAGCCATTTAGTTCAATTTTAATCATAAGAGTAAAAATTAATTAACTAAAGTACACACCATTGCACACCGTAATGCAAAGCATATAAATACTCATTAAAATTAAAAATTTAAAAATTAAAATTATTAACTTTACACTAACAAAATGTTATAAATATAACATTTAAGATTACACCAATCAAAAGGTCGTTTTTCTTTACTACTTAGTTTCTCCGCGAATAATGAAATATGATATAATCTAAGATAAACATTCTAATAAGAAAATGAAAATGAGAATAAAAAATATTTTATATGAGAAGTATGTAAGATTAATCATACAATCATAAGTAAGGATAGATGAAACAATGCCGAGTTTCATGTTCCCTTTTTTTTGCAGAATCATATATAACAAACTAAACAGACATTGTTACGACGTCAAATCACAATATATGATACACGCAAAAAAACGGGACTTTTCCATTTTACTACGCACCTTACACCTCTGGAACCACCCGAACGAAATGTATGTTACAGAGATGCAAGGGGCAGCGCGTTCGCTCCTAAGTACACAAAACCGTAGCCTACTGAGCCCAGAAATGGCCCCTCGACATTAATTGCGTGAAATATGACTTCAGTCTATAGAACTTAGTTATAAGCTTTACTTTATAAAATCACAAAATTTATGGCAACCAAAATCCTTTTTCTCGAAAACTCATAAAAGTTAACGCTCAAAAGTAACCAATAATTGTATGCAAAACGAGAATGTATATAATTCATATCAATCTATTGTTGAGAGAAATTAAGCGAAAATTCAACTATTAAGCGCACAATTACCAGCTCTTGAAAGATGGTAATAGACCGACAACAATTCCAAAAAACGGATTTCCAAAAAACAACATTTTTATCACAACCGATATGATAAGAATTAAAAATTCAATACCGAAACTTATAATCAATTTCTCAATTATTGTTGGTCTATGAAATAAAGTACAAAAAGAAATATGACACACTTATTATATAAGAAAATGTACCTTCGCACATCGCCCCCCAAAAAAACTCATCGAATGTTTACACTTAAAAATCAAAATCAATTAGAGTATAAAACTAATACGAAACAACCCCAACACGACATCTAAGTCAATCAACCTCAAAATAAGTTGAAATTCAATTGTTTATTTCCACGAACTTTTATTTTCACAAGCATCTCGGAAAAAATGCGACATTAGATTGTGTAAATTATCAAATCGACGAATAAATTCCGACCGACTAACTAACTCTGCGTATCAAAACCAAGCAACCAATTGAGATATATACAACCAAGAAACTTCCCTCTATACGACTAATTCCGACCGCGAAACACAAGCTTCATCGCGAATGAATTAAATAAACAAAAGACACGGGAATTTTCTTGGCATATTATTTGAAATTGAAAAAGAGCGCTGTAAATGTATCTTCCAGCGAGCGATACGTGACCCAAGAACAGGTATCCATCCTCAATAGTTTATGTACACAAAGCCGCCATAAACCAAGGCAAGCGAAAGCCGACGACTTACATTCACGCCCAATATTACTATTTAACATAATTATTCACTGAACTTCTAACTTACGAACAAAATATAAAGGTTATGTACGACAAAAACTGCGCGAATTTCATTCAACAAATAAATACTTTTAAGAATCAAGTAACCCTTATTTTATAACACGCATTTATCATGCAAGACTTTACATTAGTTGCGCAAAAACAAAATAGTATATAAGGAACGAAATGGTTCAAACAAAATGTAGCCACCTCGTGCGAAAAGTGCATACTCGCAGAAAAGCGCTTTCTCAATAAAATAAAAAGCGCTCTAACATGTAATTAGATTAAGCCGAACAGTAGGATAAATAGAAAATGGCTCCGATCCACAAAGACACACGGGTTCATTCGAAAGACGGCATAATTCCTCTCCCTTTTTCCCCAAACCTCACACCTATACTGATTAAATTCATCATTAGAGATTAATCATAACTCATTATGATTAATCTGGAAAAATTGGGGGTTGTGACGGAGCCCTTGGTTCCCGATAAAAATTTCCAAGAACGACCAAGAAACGGCCGAGTTGTAACTTCCTCAAGTCTATTGAAAAAGTACTTTGGAAAAACAAGTCGAGGCGACTCGCCTAAACAAAAAGGCGCCTCCATACATTTCCCGACGGGAAATAGTAAATAACGGCCATTTTCAACAACCGGGAACAATTGACCCGTTGTTCATTGACGCAATTTCCACGGACCCTCGCGAGCGGGCCATGTGCGGACTCTCGCCTCCGGAAAATGTGCCTCCACATGGTTCCCATAAAACTGGCCCACTTGAGTCCGAAGCGGAGAAATTGTCGCCTCGCGGAAAATGTGCCTCACACATGGTTCCCATAAATCAGGCTCGCTGGAAAATCGCTTTACAGCCGATTTTACTGCTTCCTGGGAGACTTGAAAACTCAAAGAGGCTTTGTCCACCGGGGCTCGCAACTTCCCCTGTCTTCCTCGATTCCCACTTTTGCCAAAACCCGAAAGCCTTTGTGTCTTTTGGGTACATAAACCCAAACATCTCGGAGCGACTCTCTCAGTTCTCAGTTCCCAGCTCTCAGTACACTCAGTACTGCAGAAAAGTAAAAGTCAGTTCGGCTACGTCAGCTACACGAACCGCAGCCTTCCAGCTCAGGCCCACCAGCCGACGCGAACCGCAGCCTTCCAGCTCAGGCCCACCAGCCGACGCGAACCGCAGCCTTCCAGCTCAGGCACACCAGCCGACGCGAACCCCGCAGCCACCCAGACTCAAAGGTCACACACCAGCCGACGCAAACCCAGTGACAGCAATCAAAAGTAGTAAGTCAACACACATTTATTACTCTCTTATTTCTCTCTCTCTCTCCCTCAAAAGAGTGCTGGGTCAAGGATCTTTTCTATTTGCCATAACCACCCGATTCAATTGGTTGACTGAGTTCACCAGACGATCCCGGGTGGCGCCAAGGGGAGGATTGCGTTCGGTTCAGGTCGGAGGTCGTTGGAGTTTTTTCCATTGACTTCTATACCGGGACTCCTGCGATTTCTCTTTGAGGCTGTACTTCTATTAAAAAATTATCTATTTTTGATCCAGAACTTCTGATACTTGTCGCCCTTAGGAGATAAGCGATAAGTCGCTGAATTCCAAGGGGTGATTAAGCACAGATTTGAAGGAAACTAATCTTTCTTTTTCTCTTTCCCACTAGTGGAAACCCAGAGTCCTTGCCATAATTCGGTGGTAGTCACCCCCACGACCCCCGTCCCGTCGGACGAGGCACCCGCAGCTGCCTCCACCCAGACCCCGTTGAGCGAATCCTCGCCAGGTCCTACCTGCGAAGTAACCCCCGCGGCCCCTTCCCCTGCTCTGACGGTCGCGCCGTTCGCTCGGGAAGAAAGCCCCCCGCAAGCGAACGACCCGTCCCTGGCCCTTGCGCGTCTCACGAAAGAGACGCGGCAACAAGCCGACAGATTACAAAATCCTGACTATTTCCAAGAAATAGAACGGATTTTGGAATTGGCGGTAGCGGATTCGACGAGGGTGAATAAACTCAAAAAGTTCAAAAACAAATTGTATAAAGAAGTCAAAAAAATAAAGGTGGACAATAGTACCACTACGCATAACATCACTCATCAGACTAACAATTATAATTACCATTATAATTCCGCCCAACCGGAGCGCCCACCTTTCCCAAACCCTCTGGGTTTGAGCGAGGCAGAAATCCAGGCCTTTGAAAGAGATCTGAGGAATCCCGTATTCTTCAGGCACTGTTTAAAAACAAGGGACAAGTTTCGTTCACCCTCTCGAACCCCATTGCCAAGCCAGAACCGAGCGGCACGTCGGGGCCCGGCCCGGGTAGCAACAGGCCCACCGGAGGAGATTACGTTAGATTAAGAAATTATTTTAGGCTAAGTCAATTTTTGTAATAAACCTGAATATGTTCAATATAGAAAATTATGAATGTTTAATGTCTTGTTTCATTTACTAACCCAACCCTTAGCTGATCACGTCAGGAACCCAAAGAATAATTAAAACAATCCACTATTACGTGTTAGGACGTAACAGAGGTTTAAAAATTGGCGCAGCCGGGTAGGATTACCTGACGGATTAGCGAGAATTGGGTTGTTTTAGTATTTCTTAAACAAGTAATTGAACAAGTAATATCTCCACCGGTGGCCCGTTTCCCCTATAGATAATTATGAATGGGATCCTATAGAGAAAAACCAGTATTGAGACTTCGCGGTTTTTATTCCCATTTCTTGATAATACAGGAATTATTTCCCATTTTTTCGATGTCCCGTGGCTTGACGAGTCCCGCACCTATAACAGACAAGAGGGATTAATGCAAAACAAATTATCTTTGAAAATTGAATAGAATTATGAATCAATGACTCACAATAGTAGAATAATAACTAGAAGCCAACTGAGTGATCTTTCCAAAGAAGACGCGACAAAGATATTAGAAGTTAACGAAGGGTTTAGGGGCAAGCAACTCCCTAGGTCCCCCACACGACCTATCGTACCCCCACCTAATTTAGATTTAGGAGCCAGTACCTCAGAATCCGAAAGGTCGAATAATAGGGAAAGAGAGAACGAGGCGGAAGAATCAGGAAACGAATCGCATTCCGAAAGTGATCTCGACGATCGTGAAGCTGACGAAATGGCAGCACGCGATCTCAAAATTAGCGACGTGATAGTCGTTGTCCCAGTCTATTCGGGCGATAATGAGGGCGCCACGTTTAGCGAATTTTCAGCCGGGTGCAAGGACGCCAAAGCAATGCTTCCGGCAAACATGGAAAGCAACCTTGTAAAATTGATCCGTACCAAATTGCGAGGTGCAGCTCTTCGCACTATTAGGGAATTAGGAAATGACGTTGCTACAGTTAATGGATTGCTAAACACGCTCCGCGAAAAACATGCCCCATTAGAAACACAGAGCGCACTCTGGGGCAAGGTAGGCTTACTCTGCCAAAACCCGAAGGAATCCGTGCAGGAGTATTACTTCCGAGCACAGGATCTGGGGAAGTCCATCCTAGAGGCGAAAGCAGACCTGATCGAGGGTGCCGTCCCAGAGGCTCAAAGAGCCGAAGTGGATCGCGAAGTGAAGAGAGCCTTCGTTTTAGGACTAAAGAAGGAAATACATGTGCAGATGGGAACCCAGGAAACTTTGGCGCTGACCCTCGCTAAGGCTCTGCAGGTGGAAAAGGATATCCGGTCCCAAGAACTACTGCGCAACATGCAGACCATGCGTATTTCAGGATGTAGCATTTGTGAGAAGACATCTCACAAAACCAAAGATTGTTATCTACTGAAAGGAAATAATAATGCGCGCGAGGAAGTTACCACTCGAGCGCCTGCCGGCTCCAATCCAAGAAGGACTGACTCTTGTCATCAATGCAAGAGAACAGGACACACCAGTGAGGAATGTCGGTCCAGCAGGTACTGCGTTAATTGCAATCGAGCAGGTCATCTCGCGTCGGACTGCAGAAGCCAGAGACGAGTTATGGCCATAACGGAGAACGTTAGAAGCGAAAAGGAACCTGTAAAATGTCAGATCTGCGATAAAACCGGACATATTGGCAAGAATTGCTACCGGTACAAGAACCAACAACAACAAGGGCACTACCCATACTCGGGCAACTCCCAGCGATCTTAGAACAGATCACCACAATACCCGACTCGCCCTGGAAGAAGCCCTATACAAGACAACAACTGGGGAAATGACAGAACCCCGCGAGACCAACAAAGATCCTGGGGAAATAGTGGACACCAGCAAAGTTCTCAACAGGAGCCCCTACCACAAGGAGACATAACCTGTGGTTATTGCAGGAACCCTGGTCACGGCAGAGATCAATGCCGACTGCAGGAGAGCGACAACCAACAGAACTCGGGAAACTGGCGGGGCCTCCCTGCAAGACAAGGGGAGGCCAACACCAACCCCAATTCCAGACCCAACACCAATCAAGCCATGCAATTAGCAACACCTTCGACGTCAAACATGCCATAGACAAAGTCAATCCCAAGGACGCCGCAACCATTAGGGTTACATACGGAGAGAAACAACTGGAGATGCTATTGGATCCAGGAGCCGGACCAAACCTGATTAAACTGAAACATGTTGGCCTTGGAACTCCAATTGATAAGCGACACGTATTGACACTTATGGGTATTACAAAGCAGCCTGTCTACACTTTAGGGAAAATCAACATTAGCATACTGAACTATTCCGTTTATTTTCATATAGTCAGGGATGATTTCGTATTACAGCAGGACGGTATATTTGGTTTAGATTTTTTCTTCTTAACAAAAGCGAAACTAGATTTTGGTGGTAAATGTCTCAGGATAGGTAATGAGAACTTCCCTTTTCTGAATCAAGACCTAACGCAAATTCCACCCAGAGTCAGAAAGATTGTGCGCGTCCCACTTACCAAAACCACCCTAATCGAAGGGTATCTTCCTAGATGCGATCTGGATAAAGGAGTATTCTTAGGGGAATGTCTAGCGGAAAATAGAGGAGGTTTCATCTATGCACCCCTTTACAACTTACAGGAGAAAGAACTGACCATTAACATACCAAAATTGACACTTGAAAATGTGATTACCGTAATAGACCATCCAACTGACAACGATACGACTCATAATCACCTCGTCCCAACAATGCAACAGCAACACTGTCAGCTCAAAAACATTGCCCAAAATAAGCGCTTATGCGGACGAAAGAAACGAGATATACACCGGAACTGCAAAAATATTTTGGAAAATCGCGAAAATACAGATATCATCGATCTGATAAATTTGGACCACCTGAACTTCGACGAGAAAAAAGAAGCTTTATACCTGATTCAGCAAAGTAAAGATCTGTTTCATTTGCCAGGAAATAGACTTTCCTCTACAAACGAGTTCATGCATGAAATTAATACCACAGACAACAGACCTATAAACGTTAGACAATATCGGTTCCCACCCCTACTCAAAGATGAATTGCAACGCCAAGTACAAGAATTACATGAAAACGGAATAATTAGAGATTCGAAAAGTCCGTACAATTCACCTGTATGGATTGTCCCAAAAAAGCCTGATGCACAGGGCAATAAAAGATGGAGAATGGTACTTGACTTTAGGAAATTGAATGAGAAAACTATCAACGATTCATACCCAATACCTAACATCAAGGACATTTTCGATAAACTAGGCGGCGCTAAATATTTTAGCATTTTTGATTTGGCCTCTGGATTTCATCAAATAAAAATGAAACCTGAAGACAGCTACAAGACCGCTTTTTCTAGCCCATTAGGCCATTATGAGTTCGTGAGAATGCCCTTCGGTTTGAAAAACGCGCCTTCCACCTTTCAACGCCTGATGAATGTAGTTTTGTCTGGTTTACAAAATGAGGAACTCTTTGTATATATGGACGACATCGTTATCTATGCAAAAAATCTGAAAGAACATAGACGAAAATATTTAGAACTGACAAACCGATTACGAATAGCTAACCTCAAATTACAACCAGACAAATGCGAATTCCTGAGACGAGAAGTTTTATACTTAGGCCATATAATCACTGATGAAGGTATTAAACCTGACCCAAAGAAACTGGAAACCATTGCGCAATACCCAACTCCAACTAAGGTTCTACATATACAACAATTTTTGGGCCTAGCCGGGTACTACAGAAGTTTCATTCACGGATACTCAAAAATTTCAAAACCACTGACAATTCTTCTGGAAAAAGACACTGAGTTCCATTGGGGAGTCGAGCAACAGGAAGCGTTTGACACATTGAGGAAACGATTATGCGAAGCACCCGTATTACAATTTCCTGATTTTGAGAAACCTTTTATCCTAACCACCGATGCGTCTAGTTACGCTATAGGGGGAATCCTGAGTCAAGGTGTGATAGGAAAGGATCAACCTGTGTCATATATATCACGATCCCTAAATCTAGCAGAACGAAACTATAGCACATATGAAAAAGAAGCTTTGGCGATAGTCTATTGTGTTCATCAACTCCGTCCGTATTTGTATGGAAGAAGGTTCACTGTAGTGACAGACCATAAGCCCTTATGCTGGATGAGAATTGCCAGCGATCCGACGTCTCGTCTCACGAGATGGAGATTGAAATTAGAGGAATATGACTTCGATATTGAATACAAAGCAGGGAAAAAGAATGTAAACGCGGATGCACTCTCGCGAAACCCAATTGATCGTGATCAATTGGAGATAGGAAATGTGGGAGAACCAAGAATCGAAAAAGTGTATGTTGTACAGGAGGTTAGGCGATCGTCCCGTGCAAGGATGCCAACTAAAGAAGGAGAGCAATATCGGACAAAAATAGCGGAGAAACAAAGAAAAGCGGATAAGAAGGTGAAAGGAACCGATAGCCAGATGGATGAGGATATGCCGGAAAATTTTAATGAACCATTGACAAAAGACGAGTTGAAAAATGTATCAAAAGAATTACGAGAATTAAAAGAAATTAACAAAAACCCAATCACAATGGGAACAAGAAAAGAGGATTCAGGAAAAAGTCTGGAACAAATCAGGCAAGAAGAAGGGGAAGCAGAATATGAACTACAGGAACTCATCACCGACGATGACCTGATAGCGCATTACGAAGATATATTGGAAGAACATGATTACAAATCAAGCGAAGAGGAGTGTGGAAATCAAGAATTGCAGAGACAAAAGGGAAAACAATACAATTTGAGAAAACGGCAACCAATTCGATACAACGAAAACCAAGACTACCCTACAGAGAACCCCGAAGAAGTTCCCAGGGAGCAGCAAACCAAAAGTAAAATGAGTAACAATAACTCGAGAGAAGATGAGATAGGATCAGAACAAGAAGATGAAGTAGGATCAGAACAAGAAGATGAGATGGGATCAGAACAAGAAGATGAGGAGAACGAAAGACAGTATATACAAAAATCTATGGATAATTTCGAAATAAATGAAAATCTCAGCAAAGGAGAGAAGGGAACGGAAAGTGACTCCGAAAGCGAAATCGGAGATGAAGAAGAAGCAGTTTCAAAACTGATTAAATTAGGTGAAAATATTAATGTAAATCGAGATCCTTTATATTTACAAAGGGATAATATTGTGTATTTTGTTGACACCGAAGGAAAACCTCTAGACGAACATGCAAGCAAATGTGTTAGGAAAAAGGAATTGAAAGCATTTGGTAGACTGAAAATAGGCGAAATTAAGGAAATAAAAAAGGGAAATAAATATCACTTTGGCATTTGTATAGCCAATCGACATGGAGAAGTAGCCGATAGCGAGCAAGGAAAATTTGCTAAAAGAATGATAAGAAACCTGCGAGAATACCTAGATATTAGCGGAATTTCAAATTTTTCATTGACTAAGTTCGAGGAGAATTTGTGGAAGGAAATATTGGAAGAACTCAAGAAAAGATTTAGGAACTCGGACTATACAATTACAATCTGCACTAATCAAGTTACAAATCCCCCAATGAGTAAAAGATACGGAATAATCACAGAAGCCCATAATAGCGCAATAGGCGGTCACAAAGGAATAACGAAAACTTATAATAGAATACGTAACGATTATTTCTGGGAAAATATGAAGGAGGACATAGAAAATTTCATCTCAAATTGCTTATCATGTAAATTAAAAAAACTTGTGAGAAATAAGACCAAACAGCCTATGGTTATTACCGATACTCCGGGTACTGCATTTGAAAAAATCGCCATGGATCTGGTAGGTCCGCTTTCTGAAACACCAATGGGGAATAAGTATATTTTAACCATGCAAGATTTACTAACTAAATATTGTATAGCCGTGCCGATCCAAGACGCTACTGCTAATACTACAGCAGAAGCTTTTATTAATAATTTCGTTAGCATTTATGGTGCACCAAAAGCGGTTTTAACCGACCAGGGCCGAAACTTCATTAGTAAACTAATGAAACAAGTTGCCAAAAGGTTGAACATTAACCAACTACAAACGACCGCTTTTCACCCACAGTCCAATGGATCGTTAGAACGATCCCACCATGTATTAGTAGAGTATTTAAAGCATTACATTGAAACCGATTCTGACTGGGATAGGTGGATACCTTTGGCCATGTTGAGTTACAACACGAGTGTCCATGAAGGTACGCGGAAAACACCATATGAACTAGTTTTTGGCCGAATAGCCACTATCCCTTCTAGTTCCCCTTTGAAAAAGTTTGAAGAACTCGAAACTTACGATGATTACCTAATCAAACTAATGGCACGAATACACAATCTACAACAGACAGCTAGGGAAAATCTAATCAGAGCTAAAGAGAGATCAAAGAGATACTATGATCAAAAATTAAATCCGAAAACTTTCGTCCCCGGTAATTACGTTTTCCTCAAAGCAGGAACGAAAGATGGGAAGTTTGGTAACCTTTATACAGGACCATACGAAATATTAGATTACTTAGATTCTAATCGAGTAAAGATACTAATTAAAGGTAAACCAAAAATTGTAGCTACAGATAGGCTCGAATTATCTAACCTAGTCATAGATGAATAATCCCTCTATTTTTCTCTGAATACAACTCAGGCGACATCATTCACAACGAAATTATTTCTTCGATTTCAGCATTCAGAAACCAAGATATGGCGAATATACGATCTTCCATCTCTCATCTAGTAAAAAGATTGAAGTTCTGGAAAAGCAAGGAGAACCCAAGCGAGATACAAATAAAGAACCGAATCAGAGAAACATTGGAGAGGTTAACTAGTCAAATTCGAATATATTTAGCAACATATGATAGTCCATCTACATTTGAATGGATAGGATCGCCGAGTAAAACATTTTGTTATAGGGAATTATCTATTAAGAACCCATTGGATTTTAACGTAGAACTGACAAGAATACTTACATACGCAATTAGTTATATAACTAAGGGTTCCCTTGAACGTAAATACCATAATTCTGTTAACTTTAGAACGAGATGCATAATCACCAATTGTTACAATTCTTTCCGACCTAAAGATGCGCATACCGGAATGTGTGAACACCACAATGAACTTAGATTAACCATACACAATTGGTACCATATCACAACAGAAGAACAGTACCAAATGACTAGCTACACTGCACTCTTGGAAATTGAGGCTAGACACATCTATGCTGATTTAATCGGTTACGGGTATGAAGAGAAACATAGAGACTGGGAAATATATTTAACTGACCAAGTAAATCATTCCTCAAAAACTACACGAAAATTAGTGAGAAATGCAAAGCATCTACATCGAATATGTATGGATGCTCCTTGGCGCGATCTCTGTCGCTGCAAGGACTGTCTTCAATTCCTCAACTTGAGACGCTCAGATTTTCTCCATTGGTATGAAGCGGGTGACAGAGGAACTTGGTTCGAACCTAAACCTGAACCTAAACCTGAACCTGAACTTGAACCCGAACCAGGTACATACAACCAGGTATTCAGTGAAATGCTCTGCCATATGGAAGAAAGATGGGATATGGAAGTAGAAGGTGAATCCCCATTGATCGAGACATGACACCTCCCCCTAATCAAGCTTTGCC
>JABFQJ010000037.1:0-15178 GCA_022816905.1 Trimorus sp. ZL-2020 | reverse complement strand
GACTGATTATGTTTACAACCATTAATTTGATGTTTTAACGGCATAAAGCGAAAAGACACTAACTCCGTCGTAGTACACTTGACGAATCAACTTAATGATTTCATGATTATTGATAAACGCAAAATCATAAAAAATAATTGATTTCTTAATTGTTTTCATAACTTTAACAAAAATTACGGTTAAAATAGTAAAAAACGCGATAGGTTTGTGATTGAAAATTCAATATTTTTTTACATTAATTAAATAAATACTCTCATTATCAAAGAATCGTTGGGTTATGTTTGAAATAAAAGTCATACAAATCAAGCTGGGATTATCATTATAAAAACAGATTATTTTTCATAAAAATGTTGCATTTTCCGAATGCGCATTTGGGCAATTCAGATTGTTTCTGATTATTATTTATTCGGGAGTATTCTACTGGGTGCTTTCCGAACACGCCATCAGAATAGCAGGCTAACGCAGAAGAGCCCTGCTGCAAAAAATTATATAGGAATCCTATATCGGGTTCCTATATAGGTCTCCTATCTCGGAACCTTATATAAAATTATGGCACCAGAAATCTATATAGGAATCCGATATAAGAATTCTATATAGGAATCCGATATAGGAATCCTATATGTAATCCGATGCAGGAAACCTATATTAATGCCGCAAAATGCAAGTAATGTTTTTTTTTTTCATTTTTTTTCGCTGTTTACGCCGGAAAATTCGTTCCTTATCGTCTAGTTGTTGAATGCATGATACTGCCTTTAATTCAAGAATAAATAACCATGAAATGCCTATGTTTCATGAGTATATGTTACTAAAAGAGCATCTACTAAAAGATCGTCGTCCAATGGATTTCGCAAGGTATATAATAAGCCAGAATGTGATGTAACTGTATAAAAAATACGGTATATGAATATAGAATATGAATCATGAATAAAATTGACTTATGGAAATCTGATGTGAGTAATCTACGGGAGAATCATGTACAAAGATCGCATATGGGAATTCGACAAGCCGATGTTATCGAATTTTGCAGAGTTTTACAGAGTTTTTGAAAGATTATCAAAGTTTTTGCAGATTTTTCCAGACAAATTGCAGACTTTTGTAGAGTTTTTTTTCCACCAGGGAGTGCTTACTTTTGAAGAGTTTTTTTCCTCCAGGGAGTGCTTGTTCACTTTTAATCGTTCGCATCCGTTTCATATTCGAAGAAGAAAAGAGAAAGTCAAACATAGTTAAAATGCTTTGTTTACTGCGCAAAATACTACTTACTGTTTTGTTGATACAATTATTGGGCCGTTGTTGATTTGATGTTAAGTATATTTTCAGAAACATTAGAAATAACTTATTAACGCAAATAAGGTGTATGTGCTCCCGTAAGAATTGATGTTTCGTGTATACGTAAAATTCACTGAGAGAAATTTAATACGAGTTAATACGAGACACAACAAATTTATTATTAATGTCTCAAAACGAAAATAATGATACAGTCATGACGGATTCAGATATATTAAGCAATACATAACTACCGCGGGTAATACGTATTTTTTTCAAACAGTGTGATCGGAACCGTAGTCAAGTTCGATTATAAATCTTTTTATAAGAAACGTGTAACGTCGACGTTACTGTTCAAAATAATAGGCATCCTCTGAATAAGTCAAACAAAACGTTTATTTTCCTTTTTCCAACTTACAACATCAAACTCTTGCGGAACAAAAGATGAATTTGAGGCACAAAAGTTCCTGTTGAGGAACAAAAGATGAATTTGAACAAAATTCAACAAAACTAGTGAGCTTTCTTTGCCTTTTTCTTATTCTTCTTCTTTTTCTTCTCTGCAAATAAGAAAAAGCACAGATTTAAGCAAATGAGTAAATGGCACGATGTTTTTACAATCCTGCAAAAAATATTTAATAAAAACATAATAACCATTTGTTATTATGATTTTATTGAATTGTTTTTTAATTGAAATTATGAAATCATTGTTGGGAATCTGAGGTGTTCGGTAGGAATAAAAAAAGAAGAATTTTCAAAAAAGTGCGTTTTAAACTAATAAATAATTGAGAAATAAATCTCAAAATAAGATGCTGTAAGACGTAATTTGCCAAATGTTTATACATTTCCATTTATAAAAATGATTTTCACATGTTTAAAATGACTCTCAAAATTAATTTTTTGAGTGTATCCGAAATTGAATATCTAATCATATGATAAGTTTAATTATTACCATCGGAGATCATTTTTTTGTCAGTTTTCCTCAGTTCATATATCTTTTGGGATATTACTTCACGGGCTTGTCTTCTAAAACTCGCGATCGATTCCTCGGACAATTTTTTTGATTTTAATTTATGCTCTTCATAGCAGTCTACGATTAAAAATTGCTTTTAATTTTTTTTACAAACAATAAATATAACAAATACTTTAGAGGAAACTAACGAACCATAATTCAAGCTATATCACTGCGAAAACAAGCGTTCTTCAAAGAATACGTGTGAAACTTTTTTTACAACACTTTAACTGTTCCAACGTTAAACCTTATGGAGAACACTATGAAAATATTTGTTTTCACAGTGTATATAGCCATTATATAAAATGAATAAAAGTGTGACTGAAGATATATTAGTGTAATAAATTTATAACGGAAGAAGACAAGAGAATAAATTAGTGAAAAACGGGGGCAAACAAAAAGAGAATACAAAGTTGAAGTATTTCTAGTATCCCATAAAGCGATAATATAAAATTGTTATTGCAGTTCAACATTTAGTTTAAATATACCTAGTAATATTTTTAATTTTTTTGGAGTTAATTTTTTCTCTCGTCACCCGCTACTTGTCGCACTTTCTTGTCGTCGAGACATTTCTTTTTCAATTCTTCTTTTGAGTACATCATCATCAATAGGTTCCGCAGAAATATTTTCTTTTTCGAAGCTTTCAACAATGCCCAATCTTTTGCTTTTTTTGTTTTATCGCCTCCAAGACAAAACTGAAATAGAATATTATAAAAATGGTTTTTAGCGTCACGTGTAGAGACCAAAAATGAAATCAGTTTCTAGTGCCGAAAGCTGTAGCTTTCGGCATGGTCGCTTTCGGCACGCTTTAGGTTACGCTAGCGGAACGAGATAACGCTAAGTAATGAAATTTTCCTTGCCTAACCCACACTGGAAAAACAAACCTCTTATTTTAAGAGGTTTAGAAGAAGTTTGCTTTTCTAGGGCACCTACTGGAAAAGGCCATTGACTATAATCATGTATGCGTTTATATGAATGTTGGAAAAAGAAAAATGTTTCGCATGGAAATAAGTTATAACAGAAAAGCTGAAAGTTTTGTAACTCACTTCACCATTCTTTAATTCTTGGAAGTAATTTTCTCCGTAATCAACAGATGCGTCGTCAGAATCATTATCGGAACTCTCGTCGGAATCTTCGTCAGAATCATTCTCGGAATCATCGTCAGAATCATCATCTGAGTCTCTCGTAGAAGTATCCTGATTATTTTCGGAATTAGATGTTGATGCTTGTTTTTGTTTTTTTTCGTCTTCTTTTTTCTTGTCGGAGTTTTTATCAGTTGTGACGTTTTTATCATTGTCATCATGTACTGTATCAATTGGACTTAGTATAACGTTTTGTTTATGTTTAGAATGCGCGGCAAATAAATTTTTAGATTTCAGAGTCGTGTGGTTTTGCACTCTTGGCCCTTTCGCAAGTATGGGCGAAGATTTTTTATGCGTTTCTGACTCTTGTCTACTGGATTTAGGAGTACTGCACGGCTGGTTCCATAGCTCAACATCAAATTCTGAATCGGAATTGTCATACGGCAAAGAGCAATCTTGACCAACTTGAGGATTTTTGGACACTTGCGACGAATGACGCGGAAGAGAAGGTGCGTCAACCTGAGAGTCTTCGGGCACTGGTGACAAGTCATGCGGAGGAGAGGGTGCGTTAACCTGAGACTCTTTGGGCACTGGTTACGAGTCATGAGGAGAAGAGAGTGCGTCAACCTGAGGGTCTTTGGGCATTGGTGACGAGTCATGAGGAGAAGAGGGTGCGTCAACGTGAGGGTCTTTGGGCACTGGTGATGAATCATCCGGAGGAGAGATTGCGTCAACGCGAGAACTTTTGAGCATTGGCAAGGAGCTGACACGAGTGACAATTTCTGACATATGGCGATACGGCAAATTTTCGGTTTTCGAATACAAATCACGTCTAGTTGACTTGGATTTTTCGTTAATTTTACCTGTGTAAAATTGAAATGAAAAACTTTTTACAATAGCTCTAAAAACGACAATCAAAAAATTCTGAATTCTTGTTTTTAAATAGAAATTAATTAATTAAAAAAATGATTTTTTTCAATATAATAAAAATTATGAAATGAAAGCCAGATTTTTTTAAAAATATTTTATTTCTATTTCTCAATTCTTTTCTAGTTATTATTTTTTACTGGGCTATTAAAAATAGTAAATTTTTGTAACACATTGATGAATCCAGATAAATAAATCTTATTAGACTACTTGAAATATTTATTTAGATTCCTGAATTGACCACAATTTTGTTCAGCATGCGATATTTGTCCGGGAAAATTCGTCATGCACAATATTTATTGCGTAGAACGATATTGGGACCTAAAATAGGGCCGTGGCTCAGTAAAAATTAGAAGAGTCAAGTGTACACCTGTCCAAATATGTGCAACGTTTAATAAAAAATGTATAATTTAAAATGATGTTCTGGTTAACATCTTAGATCTTCATTAATTCATCTTAGATCCCAGTAACGTATACAGCGCCTAACGTTTTTTCGTACCTAATGAAAGACTTGCATATCATCACTTATCAAAAAAATATAAACCTATCAGTGAACATATTAATATGTGTTGCTATATACTGGCATTTGTGTTATATCAGGGATAAGAGACTGATGATGATTTTATTTACTCTTTAAACGTTCAATGGTATCTCTCATCATCTTCAATTCGGACAGCATGTTCTCATTTCGGTGGCATAATTTCTCAATAATCAACTTCAGTGATGGACACTCTTGACACTTGTGAATCGCGAATAGTGGGCTATCCACGGATTGCCTTGTCTCGCAGCAAGTTTTTAACACATCATCAGTGTTTCTGAGCAATTGTTCGTATTGCTGATGGGATTTCGCGCTGCTAGATGGAATCCCGTCCTCATTTTCTAACAATGATTTACGTTGAGACACCAATGTATCCTTTTTTGCATTGAGGATAGCCTGTGCTGTGCGCAATTTCGCCTGCGTTACTATTAATGCGTTATCCTGTGAAATATTTATTTCTTCACTTATTCATTTATTATGTCGATGGATGTTAATACCCTAGCGAATGACAAGCAACGACCTATTAACATAATTTCGAAAGTCTGTTGAAATTTTTAACAATTTAATATATTTCAAAATAACGCCATTCGCTATGGTGGTTAAATTTGTTTTCTATTTCTGTTTTGATGTTTCAGTCTTATAGGTTATGCTGAATACTGAGAAAAAACTATGCGTGTAAAACCGTTCCACAGTTTTAGCAGGATCACCAGTGTAACTATCGGTTAGAGTGATGATATAATCAATTTTAGCTAAGACTGTCAACTGAAAACATTCTGAAGCTAGCGCTGACCCACCATCCAGAATAAATTGCAGGGTTATTGCAGAGTTTTTTCTCAAAGTAGCCAAAACTTCACGTACCCAACCACTAACTAAAAAATTAGACACATGAGAAAATAGTGATTCACTGAAAAATTTGAATATAAAATAATACTTCAGTTTATCGGACTGGGGATAATACAAAAACGTAGTTTTGAAATTTGAAAAATGTTTAGGGGCGTTGTTTAACATTGTGAGGATGCTAGAATCAGATGTGTGTACGAGATGAATCAGATAAACCTTGATAACTGTTATTTAGAAATATGTATTCTTCTATACTCTTTTCGAAATGCCTATGTAATTGATGTAAACAATGTAAATTTCGATATTTTTAAATAGTTTTATGACAGGAATTTAGGTTAGTTCTTCAAGAAATGCAGGGATCAAAACTTGTTACACATTGAAAATAGATAAGTCCACTAAAATTTTCAAGCCTGAGTAGGCACGAATAGCGTTTTAACTGCATGATTTTTCATGTTATTACTGTATGAAGTCTAGCAACTGAAGCTTCGCTATGATGTACGTACATTAAGACGTACATTTCGTCCCATCGTAGGTACAAGACAACGAATAATTTAGAACCAAAAGATCTTTTCATATAATAGATAGAAATTTCTCTCTGTGCATCAGATCATTTTATGAATCGGAATGAACATAGGATGCTTTTTTTTAAGATAGCGAAACCGGCTGTGTGAAATGCAAAAAATATCTTACTTTGACAGCAGAAAATCATGTGTAAAAAAAATAAAACCACTCATTAAAACCTGTCTTCCTAAACGATCATTTGAAGCCTTGACCAAAAAAAAGTAATAAAATTTAAATGACAATCATAAATTTAAAAGACAAAATTCGAAGTTTCATTAATAACATAAATGACAGCTGTGGCCTGGTGATTACTGAAAAGGTTAGAACGGTCAGGTTTTGATCCTGTCAGAATCTAACAGAGTGCCTAACCTTTTTGGCCCGCTTAGCGTTATCAGCTGCTTCCTGGATTTCACTACTGCGGAAATCGACTGCTTCAGAATGTCCCCGCTTTTTGACTGGAGTGACAGCATACGCAGTTTCACTTAATTTTGGGCAATGTAACCTCTTATTCGCTACTTCGTTTTCGAGGTTTTCCAGGTCCTCTGGAATTGGATATAACACGGGCTAATAGTTGATGATTTCTGACGAGTTTTGAACTTTAAGTTCATGCTTTTTAATACAAAGTTTTTATACTTGTTTTTACGTGCATGTACCCAAAAAATCAAATGTCAAATCAAAACCACCAAACGAAGTTTACCTGCCACTCAAATATTGCTAGTATTAATCTGTTAACCTCTGCTTGAAAACATCTATCTTTTGCGCGACGCTGACGTTTGAATATTGACGTCTTTGGCACGCGCTTGGAAAATTGTTAATTTACATCTTTGATTATAGATTCAGGTAGTATCAGAGTAAAAAAATTCCATAGTGAATTAGTCCGAGAAAGGCATCCTAAAATTTGGGTTTAAACTCAACATTTCGTCTAAATCTCTTTCGAAAATGAGCTAATTTTTTTCTCTTCATAATAAAAAGTACATTTTATAATGGAATTTTCTCATTCTGAAAAATCTAGGTATTTTCAGGCAGAACCGAAGTGTCTGAGATATGAAATAACTTAAAATAATGAGATGAACCATAAATTTTAGTTCATATTATCTTTTTGTTTACCACAAACATTGCTTATCTCACCTCCTATCATTAAAACTTGCCCTCTAACTTCATCCCCATTCACCTTCATTCGATACACATGGTTAGCACCGTGATCCTTGTAATCCGCGATATTAAAATCGCGAATGTCTTCTACGGACACGAAAAAATATTTTTTTTTCTCGCGGACATACACGTATGCGTACATGGTTTCTTTCGTAGACTTTTTTTCGTAGAAAGTGACAATTCATGGGAGGCTATGGGATGTATGGGTTTGATGAGATTCCATGACAACGGATATTGAAAATTCGAAAATCGTTGGACAGTTGAATTGAATTTCAATTTGTTTGACAAATGTGTCATTCGCTCGTCCGGAAATCTGAGTCAACCGCGATTACTGCTCCACCTTACGGACTTGATTCGAAAATCTTGATTAAGGATTTATAGTCAAGGTTAGTCAGTCGGTAATTTGTGATAGCTGTCATTGAATTCGCATTTGCAACTACTTTTTTTCAACCGTGGGTAAGTCAATGAGTATTTGACAGATGCGAACAGTGAAGCGATAACAAATTTTATGCGAGACATGGTGTGTGTAGCCATTAGAGAATGAAATGCACCTAAACACAATGCAAGTGACTATCCGACTTCCTTATCCGTACTACTCTCCGTCGGAATGCACATAATTTACGGACACAAATACCGCACGACCACGGCATTTTAAATAATTTGGCATTGATTAGTAGGACACAAAGATGATTACGGAGGGACGCAAGCACGAGATTTCAAAAATTTTTGGTGTAGATAGAGTAGCGTAAACATAGGAAGGGATACAAGCACGACATTTTTTTAATATTTTGACATCGGACTGAGAGGCACGCATACAAACGCGGATCACAGCGGTGATCTCAGATACGGCTAAAATATCTGAGATTTTTTATCTGAATATTCTAACGCGGTTTATTTTACAAATTTATGTTTAAATATCTTGTGCACTGTTTTGGCAGTCTCAAGTTGCAGCTTTAAGAAGTACGTTGTATATATGTAAGAAATAATCGTTTCTACTGCAGGACTGATCAATCAAGATGATACAAAGGAAAGCCTACGCTACAAATGATCCTAACATTCTCATTCCAAAAAGAACAGCAATTCGGCTTCGAAATGCAGCTCACATTATAGTATGAAATTTGCATACAAAATAATATTTATCAATATGAGATGTGTTAGAAACGTTGTACTTGAAATAGTGTTTTACTATTTATTAGAATACTATGATAAAGTAACGGATTTTTGTATTTCTGCAACATAAAATTTTCTTGTATTTCGTTTCCCTGTGATCAAAAAATTATTTCGTGGCTAATAAGTAATTTACCACAACCCCTCTTAACCGTTCCTTTAGTTAAAAACTCTAAAGGAACAGTTAACATTAAAATCAATAATTTAAAAAAAAATTATTTTTCATTTTCTTGTGCGTCTAATAAACTTTCCATTTTCATTAGCCAATCATAATGAAAAATCGTAATGAAAAATGTGTACACGTTTGTATTTTCAAAACAAAAATTGTATAAGTAATCATGCAAGGTAATACTTCAAATAAAGTATATTACTATTGTTCAATTTTTTGTTCAGGTACAAGTTTTGTCAGAATTTTCCAAATATTAAAACATTGTCAAACAATCTTTTACAAATTTCAACCTTTAATCTCACTTTTATATTGAAAATACATTATGGTTTCAAACCATTAGTTATTGAATTGATTTCAAATTGATTGATAATTGAGAATATGTGAAATTGATAACTTTTAAACATTTAAGAATCTTGAAAAATTTAGGACATTTGAACAATTTAAGAAATTTAGGAAATAATTATTTGTAATTTTTCTATATATTTCAATATATAGAAACAACCTTATTTCGCTATATTCATATAGTTTTACAAGATGTAAATAAATTTTTTCTCTTTTATATTTACATCTACTTTTTTATCAAATGCATAATTTTAAGAAAGACACGTTGTATACGTGAATAAATAAGAAATAACTCTTTGCAACAGTCATCGTCAGATGAAAGTGATGACGTTGAAGAACGTGGTGACTCTGACGTATCAATGGATTCGGCGAATGACAATAGGGGAATAGAAGAAGGTGATAACTTCAACAGAGCGATTCCTGATGATGTGGACACAGATATTTCAATGCAAGCTGAAGCGCCGGAAATGATTCCAGAAATGCACGAGAGAAATTTGGAAGTGAATGAAGAGGTAACATTATATAACAAAATTCCGCCCAAAATTGCGCGAAATATACCTAAAGTTTTTTAAAATATCTAAAACCGATTAAACAATGATTTAAATCATACTTAAAGTAAAATCCAGGGAAATTTTACGTGTTTTTTATAGTGTGTCTACTATTGTGGAACTTGGCTCGATAATTTATACACTTTTTCAAGAGACATTCTACAATAGAAAATCTATTTATCGTACAGAAGTACACTGTTAGAAATAGACGGTGTTTGAGGACAGGGTGTAAGGTGTAAACATAATCGGAGTGAAAATGTCACACTATTACGGTGTGTTTTTATACACCCAGGACGGTGTACAGAAATTTAAAATATTTAGACTTTTTAACACTAATATAACATTTATTAAGTCTGTTGTTTTCATTACAACTCAAAACTATTCAATTCTTTTACTGTCAAATCTGCCTAGTAACACCGTAAATCCATATTTTGTAGGTGCGATTCCTACAGTACGACAAAAAAAAGTCACACCGCAACTCCTACATATTACACCATGACTCCTTTGTTACACCGTACATTTCAATCCGCAGATTTTACACCTTTAAAGTGTGGACATCCTGAGCATCCGTAAAGGTGTAACATTTTTCACACCGTAACACCGTTGTTACACCGTATTTCTAACAGTGTAGGAGATGGACGGATAAATAAACTATTTCTTATAAGAAATTATTATTGTAACAGTCTGGAGAACGTCGACAATAACTTTAATGATTAATGTCGGGGTAACATTAATCGATCTCACAAGATGTTGAATGAACTTCGATCGTATCAAGATCAATTGAATGTCAACTGAGCAAACATCGATACACTGATTTGACATCGATTCAATGATTTCACGAATTCTTTACAATGTTGTTTCGATTTTTTTATATCGCTGTCTCCTAAAAAAAGTAATTGATACTTGAATCAAGCCTGATTCCAGAATAGTTTGAAAGTCAAATTTCACTATGGTTCTAAAGGCTTTTTTGTCTATTCGAGTGTTCAATTAAAATTATTTGCATTGAACTGAAAGCTTTTTTAGGAATTGCAATCAGACGATGAGATGGATTTCGATGATGACCTCGATGTACCTGAAAACGAAGACTACGATGACGAAAGTGACGATGATGAACAAGAGGACGAAAATGCACAGACATTGACGCATTTTTTTGCAAGGATCAGCAAACTACTTCGTAAAGAAGGAATCTATGACCCAATTCCTGATCGTCCGGTTGCAAGCACGATTGACGTTATGTTGATGGTACTGAAGTTCGCTGAAATGAATTCATTGTCCAACACCTCGGTAGCAAATTTATTCACAATGATGAATAGTATCTTCAACGTGGAGATTTTTCCAGACACGCGGTATCTTGTAGATGCCTTATTCAATTCAGCGGAAATTGTAATGTACCACGCTATCTGTCCCGACTGTGGTAGATACATTGGTACCTATGAGAAGACCGAGAAACACATTACGTGTGACATTTGTGACAAAAACATAAACGTAAAAGACGAATCATTTAACAGTTTTTTTGTAACCCTCGATGTGAGATTACAGATTCAAACTCTGTTAAACTCGAACTTTTCGTATTACGACGAAATTGTAAAACGACGTTTGCACGAAGCTGGGACCTACCGAGATATCTACGACGGCGATCTTTATCGAAAAGCAATCGCAGACATAAAGAAAGATGGAATAGAAGACTATGTAACCACAGTATTTAACACTGACGGGGCACCAGTGTTTAAAAGTAGCAGCTACGCCATTTGGCCGATTCAATTTATAATCAACGAAATCCCAATAGAAGAAAGGTCTAAGAGGCAGATTGTATATGGCTTGTGGTTCGGAAAGAAGAAGCCCGATATGAATGTTTTCCTCCAACCATTTGTTGAAGCGATGAATGAGCTCTCCTCATCTGGGTTTCGATGTAACCTGAATGGAGAAATCAAACTGATAAAGGTAATACCGTTATGTTGTTGCGTTGACAGTGTGGCAAGAGCACCCATGCAAGGATTGACACAATTCAATGGACGATACGGATGCAACTGGTGTCTCAATAAGGGTATGCATATCGATGGTTCAAATCGATACGTCCTAACAGAAGAAATATGTCCAAAAAGAAATTCCGCTGATTCGCTACAACACATAGAAGCGGCACTGAATAATGGTGGCGTTGAAGAAGCAAAAGGGTTCTTAACTGCTTCACCGTTGTTGCTGTTGAAATACTTTGACATTATTGATGGCTTTGTACCAGATTATTTACACAACGTAGCTCTAGGAATAGCGAAGAAGTTCTTAAACGACTACTGGTTACGTGATCCTGCAACATATTGCACTGTTGGCAACCCAGAACAAGTACTTGACGATTTCATTATGAAAATAAAAGTTCCTATACAAGTTGCGCGTCGAGTTAGATATGTACACGATCGACGTAGTTTCAAAGGGAAAGAATGGGAGAATTGGTTGCTTTTTTCAGTTTGCCATTGTTGAAAAACATTTAAAACCAAGAATATGTCGATCACTGGGGTAAACTCGTTGAAGCAATGCATGTGTTACTGCAAAGTGAGATTCATGAAGAAGCACTAGACCACGCCGACATTTCATTACACGAATTTGTTGCAGAAATGGAATCCTTGTATGGACCTACTGCGATGACTTTCAATATTCACCAATTACTCCATTTAGCTGAAAGCGTCAAGAATTGGGGGCCATTATGGTGCCACAGTGGCTATGTATTTGAATCTGGAAATGGGGTGTTACTACACAAAATCCATGCAGCAAAAGGGGTTTGCAGTCAAATATGCCGTTCCGCGAGAATGTACTAAAGTTGCGCAAGAATATAACATTAAAGTTAACCAGAAAATGACGGTCAACTGCGCAAGATACAAGGATACAAGATATTTCGGAAAAGGTCAGCCATTGGACACAAGAACTATACAAAACAATCCATGTTTAACGGGTTTTCAAACTTACAATAGAATTGTTAGACATGGCTGTCTCTATACCACTTCCAAACGAGTTTGTAGACGTTCAGATAACTCGTACGTTCAACTAACTGACAGCACATATATTCGTATTGAAAATTTTCTGTTGTGTGAAGACACCGAGGATGAAGTCATAATTTTAAAAAAACTTGTCACTACAAATGCTTTTCCGGATTCATGTAAGATGATGCAAAAAATAACTGAAATAAGTCAAAATCGATTTATATCAAACACTACAAGGATTTGGCGACCTTGCATTTACATTCAAATTATGAGGTCATCCTACATATGCGCTGTCCCAAATTTGCTCCATTATTAGAACGAAGCGTTCTAATCTACGCGAATATTCCTGCCGCTAGAACGATTAGTTTTTACGGTTTATTTTTCTGGTGGTAACTCATCTGTCGTATCATGTAAGTAGTTACCGTTCTAAAATTTTAGATATCTACTGCACATCAGAAATTATTCTAACTATAGCAAGTTGATATACTCGAGAAAAATTACACTCTTAAAAATTGTATTTTTAGCAGAAGAACACCATCCTTTTGGTAAAATCTATCTATCTCTAAATGATTCCTTTCGCAACAAGAAGATTTCTGGTTAGGTCATTCTGAATCTACTTCGTACAACGTGATTCCTCTTGGCGAAATATTAAAATGAATTTCTACTTGTCAGAAGTAGAAATTCATTCAAGTAGACAATTAGATTCAGCTTGTTACAATCGGATATTTTTAAGAGTGTATAAATTAGGACTGTCACAATAATGAAGAATTCTGCAGAAGGTTCACTGAATATTAAGAGAATATTATAAACTTCGTTTGTCAAGTTTTTGCCTTACACTTACATGTTTATTCCTGTATTTATATTCTATTTGCCGTGCCATATGGCTCAATAACAGTACCGTAAATAAATCGAAATAAAAGCATTTCCGCAATGATGTAGTATTTCCGTTATAGGTTTTAATTTATACTGTCAAATAGCTGATACAGTTACGTGAATTTCTTCACGAAAATGATGAAAGAAGGCATCGAGAGTTTACAAGGTAAGTAGTGATATTGAAACGATTCAGGCGAATGTGCAGTTCTGAATTATAATAATTAAAAAAATGATGAAATCTCGGCCTTGCAGAAATAATTCAATGAAAACATTTGACAAAAACGCTGAAAATGTATGAAAATGTCTGAAAAAAAGTCTGGTAAAAATCTAATAGACCCATATGTATCAGGTTTTTAGAATTTTCAGACTTTCTCAGAGAAACAATCAGATATCTTCAGAGTTTACTCTGCGTAGGAAAAACTGTAGCTTTTGGAGCATTCATGCTCTCAGCGCATTAAATTCTTGCAATCAGAGAAAGCAAAGCGGGGGGGTGCGATTTTGGCATAAACCTACAAGCTATGAACGCACGATTTTGTACTACTGGCGCTCGTAATTTGTGATTGTGCCTTTGTTGAAACAGTGCAAAGATATCTGAATAACGCACATTCTAGTAGGAATATAGTAACCTCTTACTATGATATAATATAGTAAAAATTGATCCAACTTCTCTCTTCGTGTGGGCTAGACATAAACCAGTATAACAACACTTGTTAGCCGTCATTAGCAAAGATGTAAAACAATACTGGTCAGTTAATGGTAGTACTCTGTGCTGGACCAGTACTGACCCCAGGACTAGACCGGCGTTATCATTTCAGCACTAATTCCGTTTTTTGTCATAAATCCTTAGTTTGACATACCAAAATGTGAGAAATCACATAAGATCTCATATGATTTGTATCGTATCAATTGATCACATGATAGCTCATAAGAAAATTTTATGCAGGGATATAATCCAACAAACTAATATCTTAACTTTTAATGGAGCACTCCACTGTCAGAATAAGGAATATAAACGAGTTCATTAGCAAGGATGAAATTTTAAGTGATATTAGAGAACGATAAAGAGTTCTCATTCATACGTAGTAGAAATCTTTTATTTTGAAGCTATTACGATCGGATTTTGTTTTCTAATTTCCACAACATTCTTATGTGTGATTTATATTTCGAAGCTGCTTCAGCACATTTCACACTTCTACGCGCGAATTTTCTGAAGCTTCGAATTATTCGAAATTTTCAAAGTCTTCTAAATTTAGAAGTTTTCGAATTTTGAAATATTCGAAGTTTCGAAGTTTTATTTTAGTTATGCAAATATATATGCAATATTCGTAAATTTTCTTTCAATTTTAATCTCAAATTCATACAGTCTTTATATATCCAACGACTTGACGATAAGTAGCAATTTTTTGAGTGTAAATAGCATTTTTTCAATTTCTAGCATTTCTATATAGGATTACTATATCGGATTTCTATATAGGATTCCTATATAGGATTTCTATATAGGATTCCGATATAGATTTCTGGTGCCATAATTTCATATCGCGTTCCGATATAGGAATCTTATATCGGATTCCTATATAGGATTCCTATATAGTTTTTTGCAGCAGGGAGCCAATCAGAAACTCGGAAAGATTGGCGAAAAATTATTCTGCTGGATGCTTTCGGATCGGAACACGCCTTCAGAATAGCAACCAAACGCAAAAGAGCCAATCAGACACTCGGAAAGAGTGGCGAAATGAAG
>JABFQJ010000036.1:0-13254 GCA_022816905.1 Trimorus sp. ZL-2020 | reverse complement strand
AAGAATCTGGAAGTTATTACAAATTGATCTCGCGCAACAACAAAACTAAAATTCTGTCTGTAGAATAGCAAATGTCGAAAATGTCGAGGTTGTCTCCTATGGAACGAAGGAAGGCGGCTCGAGACTCCCAAGCCAGGCCTATTCGCAGGAGAGCTGCGTCGCTCAGGACCCCCAAGCGTAGCACTGATTACGACAGCTCGGCGTCGCTCTTATAAAGGGTCGGTCCGGTAGACGCGGGACTCGAGTCTTCGCGCGAAGTCGATGCGCGCGCGCGCCAATAGGTGGCGGTTGAGTCACTTGCCGCGGCTCGCCGTGACTTCAGACGGGGGAATCGCGCGCGGACAAGTAGATGGCGGTTAAGTTACGATTCGAACCGCGAAAGGGGTGGCAATTGATAGCCGCGAGATGGCGCTTAGCGCTGTTTTTGACACCGCCCCCCTTGAACGGCTGAGGGCGTTCAAAAAAAAATTCGAAATCTTAAAACTAACTAAAATCTATAAAAAGGGACGATAAAATTCAAAAGGAGAAAAAACCGATAGAAAGAGTTAGAGAGAGAGAGAACGCTAGTTTCGAGAGCGCTTGGCTTCCGACTCTGTTGACCCCTCCCCCTTTCGCTTCCGCTTTCGCCGCGTGCTGGTTGGCTCAGTAAGAGCAGGCCCTTCGGCGCCGTATGGCGTTAGTTTTGAAGAAGTGATGTCCCCGTCCTTCAACCTGATGATCACGTGACCCACTGGAACCCTTTTTCGATGCTTCCGTGTTTCGCCGGGTCGCAGGTTCGGTACGCGGAGATGGTACCTGAGTTTCTCCTCAGGTGGCACGTCAAGGCGACCAGGGGGGTCGAATTCTACCTTATAATGACGGTAGGTCGAATGCGGTTGGAGGCGGCGCTGGTATTCAGCTTCTGAAACTATCTGGCAATCAGGGCCCTTGAATCCGTTGCGCCGTGAACGAAGCGCCTGCTGGCGCAGTGTTGCTTCCCACGCAGCTTCCATCCCCGGGGAAGTTTGGGAGAGCTCGTCGAGGCTTCCAAAGCCAGAACTGACGCTAGAAGCTTGGGAGGGCGCTCTCACGTCCTCTCTCGAAGTGACTGGTTCGGGTTGACCAGACCACTCTGCTTCAAACGCCACCCGTTGATGGCGTGCAAATTCGCCGAGGCTATCGTCGTCGCTGGAGTAGTGGAGGTCCAGAATATCTTCTGAATCCTCCATTGTGGCAACAAAAAACTGGAAACCACAAAAAAAAATATAAGTTTCGGTACGATTACAAAGGGGGGAAAATGGAAGAACAACGGAAAGGTTGAGTTGATGTGACTGGGACTTGAGTTGTGGATCAGTGAAGAAAAAGGTGTTTAATCATTGACTGGCAAGATACAGAGTTGAGTAATGGGTCTGATGAGCTCTGTGTGAGCGGTCTTGACTCTTGCTTCTCGTACGAGTCCATCGGCTCCTGTCTTGGTTTCTAGGATACGTCCCAAGGCCCAGTCGCAAGGAGGACGATTCTGATCTTTCAAGAGTACTACGTCTCCTGGTTTCACATTGATCTGCTGTTCCTTCCACTTGGTTCGTTTTTGAAGCGTCACCAGGTATTCCTGCCTCCACCTTTTCCAGAATGTTTGAACTATTCTGCTGACTAGCTCCCATCGCGATAGTAATGATTCCTTCTTCTCCAGAACATTGGCTTCAGGAACTCCTTGAAGGCTGCGCCCGATCAGAAAGTGTCCTGGTGTCAGGGCAGGCCCATCGGTATGGTCATCATTAATTGGTGTCAACGGCCTGGAATTGAGGCATGCTTCTGTTTGACACAGGATGGTAGTCAGCTCTTCTCGCGTGGGAGTGAATGCGCCTATGATTCTCCTCAAGTGATGCTTTAAACATCTTACTCCGGCCTCCCAGAGGCCTCCTTGATGAGGAGCTGCAGGAGGGATGAAGACCCAGTCTATCTTCTCCATAGTCAGCTGATGATCCCACTCAGTTCCTGCAACAATCTTATTAACCGTACGCCGAAGCTCGGCATCGGCGCCAACAAAATTGGTTCCTCTATCGCTGTAGAGTGTTGAGGGGACACCTCTGCGTGATACAAATCGCTTAAAGGCTTGAATGAATGCTTTTGTGGAATAGTCATCTACTAGTTCCAAATGAATCGCGCGAGTCGCGAAGCAAACAAAAACTGCGATATATGCTTTGTGTGATTTTTGTCCGCGACCTGCAGCGTTACGTACTGCGATTGGACCGGCGTAATCGAGACCGGTATAACTGAATGGACTAGCGACTGAACATCTTGTTTTAGGCAATGGAGCCATTTGTTGAAAGGCAAGTGACGCCCTTTGACGCACGCAGACAGTGCATTTATTGATAATAGTTTTAATGGTGTTTCGGGCTTGTAAGACCCAAACCGTTTCGTGTACCAATGACAGCGTTAATTGAGTACCCCCATGAGAGATTCTTTGGTGGAAGAAAGACAGAAGTAAATCTGTAAGTCTATGTTTCGGGAGAATGATTGGATGCCTGGTTTCAAATGGTAAATTAGAATAATTCAACCTTCCCCCTGCTCTAAGGATACTTTCTTCATCCACAAATGGAGCAACCTGGCAGAGATTAGACTGACCTCCAACTGTACCACTAGACTGCAGACTTGTGAGCTTGGTTGAGAAAGAGCACTGCTGTAGAGTTCGAAAAATGAACTTTTCGGCCTTTCTCACATCATAACTCGTAACTAGGAAACAAGACTGTGTCACCTCCTTTCATTGAATTCTCGCGTGAAGGATATCGATGTATCTAAACCAATAACTCAGAAGTCGAGTTAGTCGAATCCAAGAAGAGTATAGCAGGAGAAATTCAGGAACTTCTCTTCGACTAGAGTGAAGAGCGTTTTGCCGCTTTTCCTTCTGGACTTCCAGCAAATGATCCTCAATCTCAGAATCTGAACAAGACTCAGTTTCTCCAGGAAGGTTCGAAGGGCCATTCCACCACAGATCAGATGTGAGAAGGTCACTCACCAGTATACCACGAGAGTTCAAGTCAGCTGGGTTAAGTTTAGTCGGGACGTGTCGCCATTTCACTTCCGGCAGAGTGGTTTGAATGGCTGACACTCGATTGGCAACATAAATGTTCCAAGTGGAAGCGTGTCTAGCTAACCAATCTAAGACAATTCGAGAGTCTGTAAAACATATAGTCTCGTCTAATTTTCCTACCCAGGACTGAATTACATCGTGCAGCAAACGTGCAAGCAGTAAAGCTCCATTGAGTTCGAGTCGGGGAACACTTATAGTTTGAATGGGTGCTACCCTAGTTTTGGACCTTAAAAGGTATGATTTAGAGCCACCGGAAGTGTACTCGTGCCGTAAATAAATTACAGCTGAATATGCCTTAGTAGAAGCATCGCAAAAACCGATTAGTTTGGTTTGGCTGACAGAATCCTCGGGACCTGTGAATCGAGGAATAACTAAATTTTGCAACTGAGGCAATTCTGCACAGAAGTCTAACCAGCGTTTTGAAATTTCAGCTGGGAGTGGTTCATCCCAAGCGTCCTTACGAATCCACAATTCTTGCATGAGTAATTTAGCACGAATGATTATCGGTGACAACCACCCCAATGGATCGAAGAATCTAGCTGTATCTGAGAGTATAGACCGTTTTGTAATAACGGCGTTAGCTATCTCTGCTGTTTGAATGCTGAATGAATCAGTTTTGGGAGACCAAGCTATACCCAAAATTTTTCGTTCGTCTCCTTCTTCTGGTTCGATTCCTACAATGGATTCTGGTTGCTGTGAACCTGGAATCAGGTCTATAGAGTTCGAAGCCCATTTTCGCAAGTTAAAGGCTCCTGCTTTGAGCATTTCGATAACCTGATCACGTATTTCCAAGGCTGATTGCTTAGAATTCGCACCAATGAGGACGTCGTCGACGTAAATCGACCTTTGAAGAGGCTCTACAGCTAAAGGAAATTGGGTTGAGTAATCTTGGATCACTGCTTTGATTGCCCTGTTAGCTAAAAACGGAGCAGGCCTGGTTCCATAGCTAACTGTGTTGAGCTTAAAAGCTCTTACCTTGCGGTCTCCAGCTTTCCGCCAGAGAATACATTGGAATTGCCTATCACATTCCTGAACTAGGATTTGTCTAAACATCTTTTCGATGTCCGCTGTCAGAACAAATCGATGTTGACGCCAGTTAGTCAGTATATGTGACAGGTCATTTTGGAGTCGAGGTCCAATTAGAAGAGTGTCATTTAAAGACACTCCGCTTCGAGTGTTGCTCGAGGCATTGAAGACCACACGAAGTTTAGTAGTAGCGCTTTGTACTCGAAGAACAGCGTGATGTGGCAGAAATGTGTAAGTGTTTGATTCGAGGTCGTTTTCCGACATCTCGGTCATGTGACCGAGTTTGATGTACTCGAGCATAAAGTCGTCGTACATTTCGCGTACAGTAAGTTGTCGGTCGAGCCGAGCTTCTACTCTTAACCAAGATGCGAGTGCAATAGATTTGGACTCTCCCAGTTTCTTGGGTTCGTCGCTAGAACGGAATGGCAGTCTCACTGAATATCTACCATCCTAGCATCTGCTCGTTGTGTCGACGAAGAGTTTCTCACAATAGGAGTCCTCTTCTGTTTGGAATGTTTGTTCCGGAAAATCTTCGACCTTCCAAAACCTTTGTAGGGCTAGTGACACATCGATCATGGCATGATGAGTGGTCATAATCCTTTTAGGTGGAGCAGGCCCTACTGGTCCTGACAAGATCCAACCTAAAGTTGTATTCTGTGCAATGACATCTGACCGTTCAAGGTGAATCAGACCTCCTTCCATAAATTGGCCAATCACATCAGCGCCAAGTAAAACTTCAACTCGCAGATCCTTGGAAGGTTCGGGATCAGCGAGATTAAGGTGCTGAAGCTCCTTGTAATTACGAGGTTGGAATACCTTGGGCTTGTAGGATGTGATAACTTGAACGACATAAGCGTGCACAGAATACTTAAGGGAGGAATTGGAAGTCGAAGCGAATTCTAATTGAACAGAATGTTTGGGGGAGCAGCTGTGTGTCCCTTGTATGCCTAATATATCTAAGTTGGTACTAATTCGTTTTAATCGTAGCGATTGAGCAAGAGATTCGCTTACGAAAGAAGTCTCAGACCCGGGATCTATGATCGCGCGAACAATCTGAGAAAATCCAGAAATGGAAGAAACTGCAATGAGTGCAGTTGCTATGAGCACCTCAGAAGAATTGGGATTGCTCAGAAGAGAAATTTTCTGCGCTTGTGAAGACGTTGAGGGAGGATTCTCAGACGCCGTAGGTTGAGGCGAAGTCGCAGTAGTAGGACTCGTACTCGTGGGATTGGCAGATTGAATTTTCTTTTCGTAGTGCAAGAGAGTATTGTGCGCTTTGGCACATTTCTTACACTTGTATTTGCTACGACAAGCATTCGCAGCGTGACCTGGTGCTAAACAATTAACACACAGGTTGTTGGATGTGCGGAACCTTTGGCGCTCATTGACCGTTAAATTCCTGAATTTAGTGCAATTGAATAAAGGATGATGATCCTTGCAGTAAATACAAGTGGATTCCTGTTTAACTGCTAAAGTAAAAGTGTTTTTGTGGGGCTTTATCGAGGAAGATGATGAATCAAGTTTGGAGTCTTCCTTATCAATAGCAATGTTTTCTAAGATGTGTACTTGTTCTGTCAAGAAGGCTTGGAATTGGTCGAATGAAGGATAAGTAGTAGCACCAGCTAACGACTTCTCCCACTCCTTCCTGAGATTGATAGAAAACTTTTGTGTTAGTTGATGAACAAGTAACACACCCCACTGATTAGTAGGATAACCTAAATTGGTTAAGGAATCGAGTGTCACCTTAACTGTGTCTCGCATTTGGCGGAGTTTTTGTAGGCTGTCTTGACTGACAGCTGGCAGGGACGATAGTTTGTTAAGCAAATTTGAAGTCAAGATGCGTTTGTTCTCGTATCTGTCCCGAAGAGTGTCCCACGCAATATTATAATTTGCGTCGGTTATAGGTAAAGCGCTCAGCAGGTGCTCCGCTTCACCAACTAAAGTAGACTTTAAATATTGCATTTTTTGAGCAGGTCGTAGGTTATCTTGCTCATGAATGAGGGTCCGAAAAATATCATGAAAGTTTTGCCAGTTAGAGTATAAACCGTCGAATGGCTTTAATTCGATTTGCGGAATGCGGATTGTTTGTGAAGGTTCGCGAGCACCCACGGAAACAAATGAATGTGACTGTCGCCTAGAAGACGTGCGCATGGACGCCTCTAATTCCCTTGCCAAGCGTTCCGATTCAGTGACCTTGTACATTTTGTCTGCACGTTCGGTCAAAAGTACGTCCAAAGACTCGAATTGAAAAATGATTCCTTCCCAGTGATTTTGTACAAAATATGGAAAGGTTGAACGCGACTCTATTGGTACAGTGGCATAAAGCTCAGCATGATAAGCTTGTGCTTTTGAAAACATTTCATGATGTCTTGCTAATCGGTTCATAATTGTTGAGACCGAATATTCTGCCCCCGATGGGCTTTTAAATGCTGTCAAATCGCGCTCGAAACTGTCGCCAATTAATCTAATCAGCTCAATTAATTTCTTTGCTTGTTGTAATTGCTCCATTTTTAATAAATTATTCAATTGCGAATTGTTTGTTTGAGTCATAAACTTATCCGTGTTTTAAATTGTGTTTAAATAATTTAATTGTTGTTTAAATTCCAAGAAATTAGAATTTAATTCATTGTTATTGTTTTTTATTTGTTAACAACAATGATAAATTTAATGCTCACGTTTTTTGTTTACTGTTGTCAAATGTTTTTGTTCAAAGTGTCAGATAATTTTTCATTGTTTATTATCAGTCTGTTTTTTGCCTTCCAAATTTTCCATTCGGCTATCGAAGGACTGTGAAAAACTGTGAAAGTTTTCGCATCATCTTCGTAGCAAGCAATGTGGACTGTATGACAAATGGAATGTAGTTCGAACGAAAATTCGGAAGGACGAGATAAGACGTTCAAAACATGAAAAGAGAGAGTTACTCGTAGAAAACGAAGACACCCCGAATTCGATACGAAGTAACTTCTTTTAATTGATAATCAGGAGACACTCCCGATTTGTCATTTTATTTAATTTATAATTGACACTTGCAAAAAACGATAAAACTGAGAGGGTTGAAAAACTGTTTTAGACTCGTTTAATCAATAAAAACGATTTATTATAATTATCAAATCAAATAACAGTGAATTACTAGTTCACAAAAAAAAATAACTCACGATCTTCGTAGAAGAATCTGGAAGTTATTACAAATTGATCTCGCGCAACAACAAAACTAAAATTCTGTCTGTAGAATAGCAAATGTCGAAAATGTCGAGGTTGTCTCCTATGGAACGAAGGAAGGCGGCTCGAGACTCCCAAGCCAGGCCTATTCGCAGGAGAGCTGCGTCGCTCAGGACCAGGGGGTTCAGACTTTGCGATTTGATGGTTACGGAATTTTAGTTCCTCAAGCGGGTAGGAACGGACCGTGGTGGCGCTGCGGGCGCGCCGCGCTCGCCACGCACGTCACCGCTGCTTTCCCCTCCCCGATGCCATTTGGCTCCCTGGCATCAACGCGGCAATACGTTTTTCGTGTTTCGTGTTTTCGTCAGGTTTTCGTTGCGATTTGTGAAATTTATTGACAGTTTGCACTGCCGATAAACGCAATCAGCCACGATGGTGTTTAGGTGTTGTGTGCCTGGGTGTAAAATCCCCAGAAACATGCCTACTCACCGAATTCCCGAAAATAAAAAAGAAGTTTGGTTGAGGAAAGTGGGATGTCAAGATTTATTGAATAAGTAAACAAACACTTAATATTCTTTTTAACGTTAATTTAAAATAAAAGAATAATAAGTATGTTCATAATATTTTTAAAACGAAATAAGGTTATGGTGGATTTTAATTATAACTTCAAGAAAGTTTTTTTTTATTTCAATATTATATGTGAAATATTTTTTCACATTTATTTCTGTATTTCTGCTTGTACTTGATATAAAATTCGTAAAAGCAGTCCCAATCTATAATCAGTCCATAAATAATCCAGAACACACGAAAAACATAAAAAATATATTAATTATAGTAAGATTTTTACATGTGAAGTCTGAATGTTCATTGAATTGTGAATATATTATATTATTTTGTCATGTATTTTGGATTTTGTATACACTGATTACAGAATTAGACTGCTTTTTCGAATTTTATATAAAATAGAAATAGAGATATGACACAAATGTGAAAAAAGGCAAAAGATCAATTGACAAGTCTAATTATAGCTGTCATTTAATGACAAGTCGGTTATCTGTATGCTATAATTAACGGTATGTTTCCATGGTAGTGATGGTAGGAATAATTATTTATTATGTTTATTATGTTTATGTGTTTAAGTTATTTTACAAATAATTTAAACACATAACTTTCCTAATATATTTTAAAACTAAATTTAATTTAATTAACTTTAAAAAATGTAATTAATTTACTAAATAAGTATATAACAACATAAATGTAAAATATTTATTTGTATTGAAATAAATTAAACTTTTTTTAAATTAAATTACACTAATTTTTGTACATTTAATTAAATGGAACTATTGATTAATTTAATTTACTTAAAATACAACTTTTACTGTCTTATTGATTTAGTGACACGTTACACTAATGGTTTAAAATATAATTTCAGGATTTAATTACATTAAAAATATTCTTTGTAATTTGTTGTTTTTAATTCCATTTCTAACAAATTATTTTTGTATGTTTATAATGTTTATTATGTTTATGTGTTTAAGTTATTTTACAAATAATTTAAACACATAACTTTCCTACTATATTTTTAAACTACAAATTTAATTTAATTAACGTTAAAAAATGTAATTAAGTTACTAAATTAAAAAAGTAAATTATAAAAAGTAAAAGTAAATAACAACATAAATGTGAAATATTTATTTTTATTGAAATTAATTAAACTTTTTTTAAAATTAAATTACACTAATTTGTATACCTTTAATTAAATTGAACTATTGAATTATTTAATTTATTTAAAATACAACTTTTACTGTTTTATTGATTTAGTGACACGTTACATTAATGGTTGAAAAAGATAATATCTGCATTTTAATTACATTAAAAATATTCTTTGTAACTTGTTTTTTTTAATTCCATTTCTAACAAGTCTGGTAATTTCAGCATTTACCAAGGAGGAACTAGGGAAATGTCGTATATGCTATATACATTTCAGCGATGAAATGGTTAATCCGCATGCCTCTACACGTATTCTTCTGGACCATGCAGAGCCTATTCTACATTTGCCGGAAACAGTTGTTCAAGAAAACGCTGAAGAAAATAATATTCATGACACATTGACATCAAATGCAAGTAGTAATGAACCTTTTTTTCCTTCGACAGATTTGAGTAGTGACCAAACGACCTCTGAAAACCAGTCAGCTGTACAATCCACATCTTCATCCTTGTCTTCAACATCTAGTTCGTCAGGAATTTACAGTGACCAATCGGCATCCGAAAACCAGTCAACAATTCCATCCACAACTTCTTCCTTCACTTCAACTTCAGACACTTATTCAGATAAACCGACACTAAAAGACATCAGAATTAAAAAATTAACGGAGAAACTACAGTCTTACAAGACAAAATACTATGCCGTGAACAGGGAATTATTACGTCTGAAAAGGCAGAAATCAAGAAAATCACCCACGCCAAAGAAAGGATGGGAAACCATGATACCTTTTCTGACCGAAGAACAACGAACATTCTTGGACGTCATACAGAAAAATTTCGAACGCAAATCGCAGGTTCGATAAAATATTGTACCACGTTACACGATTATGTTCATTCATAAATCCATACATGCAAACATCTCTCAATTATTGTACATACTTGGACAATAATAAAATTTCGTCATGTTCTTTCCAGATGTAACATAATTCAACGACAGTGACAATTGTAAATTACATATTTGTTTAATAAAAATGAGATTATTGTTTCATAATATATAATAATGCAAAGTAATGTATACTTTTAATTTATGTAGGATTGACTTAGCATGGTGATACCTAATACATTTTAATAAAAAGTAGTGATGTAGAACGTGTTATTCATTCATCATTTCACTTCATTATTTGTATTTTATTATTTTTTAAAATTTATTTTTTGATTGCTCTAAAGGGCCGCAGATATACAAAGCAGCACAAAGTGTTGGCTATCACAATGTATAAGTCAATGGGGAAAAAGGCTTATACATTTCTGCGGTCTTTATTCCCACAACTACCATCCATTCAAGTGCTGGATGGTGAATTGACCAAATTGAACTTCGACACTGGCATAAGCCCTTTGATCCTAAACTTTTTGAAGCGTAAAGCTGCGTCCTTATCCAACAAGGAAAAACAGTGCATGTTAGTATAGGATGAGGTATCTATCCAATCCCAAGTGGTCTACGATGGCAAAAAGGACTCGATCCTTGGAGTCGAAGACTGGGGTTCCAACAATACTAGCAATAAAGTCGCGGATCACGCTTTGGTATTCATGATAAGAGGAATAAACAGTGGCTGGAAAATGCCATTGTCATATTCTTTCTGCTTAAGTGTGACCAATACACCCCGGTTAGCGAGCTGTATTCGAGAACATATACGAGCTCTACACACCGTTGGGATTAATGTTATTGGTACACATTTTTACCTCCTGATCAAATGTCCTTACATTGAATGCGAATGATACTAAAATTTCATATTGTTTTAAAATGAAGGAACCATTTGTGATCAAGGATCCACGAATGTTGCTGCGATTAACAGTCTGTTGTTCAGCAGCAATCGAATCAGAATGCAACAAGGAGAACCATCAAGTAATATTATTACTTATACCCATTCTGATTTCAATGCGACTTCACAAAGAGATATTTCTAGCTATAAAAGCATATTTGCAACATGGTAATTCATACCAATGGTGCACAAATCCATTCTGTAATTTCATGAACCGTGCTTTTGAACAATGAAACCCAAGAAAACCTCCATGCTTTTATAACTAACTCTCTCCGTGTTGTATCAGCAGAAACATTTGTTCAAATTAATGAAAAATTGTATTGAGTTAAAATATTTATACTTAGAACAAATCATGGTTATTGATGGGAGAGAGATCATCCCTTTGTATGATCCACCACATCTGCTAAAAGGGATCCGGAATAACTTATTAACGAAAGATGTTAGCATGTTTCTCAAAATTGGCGATGAGAAAAAGGGATGGGTTGCCTCTTGGCAAGTGATAATTGCAGCTCATCTAAAAGATTCCAAAAATGGCATCGCCAAGCAGCTGCGACTGACAGATGAGCATGTCTTCGTAGACAAAATTAAGAAGATGCGAGTGAAACACGCAGCTCAAGTGTTTAGCAACACAACGGCGGCATACATTGCTTCGGCTGCAGGTTTATATTTTTTAAAAGAATTTTTTAGAAACATTTTGCAGATATGTAACAAACGTGTTGTTACAATTGTTCCAACTTCAGAACATTTGAATTCGATTTTCCTTCAAATGAGTAAATTCAATATTTGCATGTGTTGAAGCTGTAATAATTTATTTAAAGTTTTTAAATTATAATTCTATAATCATATAAATTGCTTTTTGATAAAAAATTTAATTTAACACTATCAGCATCATCTACTGGTGATGCTGGTTTAAAAACTGAAGAAGGTGAACCAATCCCTAAAGACACTGCGATTGCCACAGCGACGCTCTGTAAACTAATGAATGACTTGTTCGACTCATTCAATTCTATACACACGGAAAAGAAGAATGAACTCCGAAAGCCGGTGACAGTCGGTTCGGTCCATCATCGATTTTGGCTGGAGGCAAAATATTTTTTGCAACATGTCAAATTTAAGATAGCGAAATCGGGAAAAGAGTCTAGTTCTATTCCAAGCTTAAAGAATTGGATTTTAACTATTGATAACACGATATATCTGTGGAACACTCTATTCAAAACATACGGATTTTCTACGTTGAACACAAAATTTCTGAATCAAGATCCCTTGGAAAATTTGTTCGGTCAGATTCGAAGTCACGGAGCGAGGCATAACAACCCCACTCCACTTCAGTTTAAACACTCGTTTGTAACAATTCTCCTGAACAATTTTTCGAGTCAAAAACTGATGCATACAAATTGTGAATTTACAAAAGAGCCCCTCCTCCTCACGTTGATGGAATTTTTTACAAGCGAAATTGATGACACCTCTAATAAAGGTGGAACTCAGAGTTCAGAAAATGAAGTCAAAATACACAGTCTAGATGAAGAAGAAGATGATTCAGAATGTGGCAATAGTTATAAGAATGAAGTAACTAAAAAAGTTACTCAAAAATTAAATAGTTGTGAAGATTGTTGCGATGACTTTAAAGATCCCGAGTATTTCAAATATATTCAAAAGTTGGTAAGAATAGCTTTCAATCTCACCAAACGTCTGGGATATGTAAAAGGAATAAAAAATGTAATTTCAAATTTTTTGAAAAAATCTGATGTAAGCGTGAACTGGCGTACTTGTCCTAAACATTTTAACGAAATTTTAGAAATAATTACTGAAGAGGTGGCATTTAAGGCTATTCAAATGTGGTGTAGAATTACAAATTGTAAAAATATTAAAAAAAAGGTTCACGAAATGTAAAACAGGCGACCCTAAAAAGAAAAAATGACACGCAAGAAAGTAAATGCTTAAAAAAAATAAAAATTTAATGATATACAATTACACACACAAAAATTACCATGTACAATATATATATGTTAAGTTTAATAATTATATTGTTACGTTTGCAATATTTCAACTGAACTTTCTATTCTGTATAAGTGCAATGTATTTATTTCGCGATATATTATATATTTCATGTATACAATTGATGTATTTATATATTTATTACGTTATAATAAATTATTTATACAACATTATCCATGCTGGCACACAAAATGCTAAAAAATCCTCGTCATATTATTTAATAAGTCATAAGTCGCAGCCGCGCGAGTTTAAAACTGCGCGGCAGCGGTTAGTTCGCCGATCCGGTAGGGCCAGACCATGGTGGCGCTGTTAGTCCGAAACGTAACACACAGAGCTTATGAGAGTCTTAACCCCCTGGCAGATTGTGACCAGCGGACTTTGCGACCGGTCGACGGCAGCGGACCAGCACCAGCCGAGCTCCCGTCCCCCAGGCACCGTCGGAGAGCCCGCGTGCGTGGCCCAGCGCGCCAGCCCGGTTAGAGG
>JABFQJ010000035.1:0-15248 GCA_022816905.1 Trimorus sp. ZL-2020 | reverse complement strand
ACGATTAAGCGATTGACAATCTGAAATATGTTCGCCAGATTTAAATTGAACTGTACGTTGATTGCACATACTTTCCCGAATCATTCAGCCGAGTGATAATTTTACCATCAGACTCGGATAAAAAATGGACTAGGTTTTCCAGGTTTTCCCACGATTAAGCGATTGACTATCTCAAATATGCACGCCAGATTTAAGTTGAGCCACACGTTGATTGCACATGCTTTCCCGAATCATTCAGCCGAGTGATAATTTTACCATCAGACTCGGATAAAAAATGGACTAGGTTTTCCAGGTTTTCCCACGACTAAGCGATTGTCTATCTCAAATATGCACGCCAGATTTAAGTTGAGCCACACGTTGATTGCACATGCTTTCCCGAATCATTCAGCCGAGTGATAATTTTACCATCAGACTCGGATAAAAAATGGACTAGGTTTTCCAGGTTTTCCCACGATTAAGCGATTGACTATCTCAAATATGCTCGCCAGATGTTTCGACCGCAACATTTTTTTTTTTTCAGAGTAGAAAGTGTTGATCTAACACCGCGGCGGCGCTAAAACATGAGGCTAATGACGCCGAGACGCCGGCGCAGCGCCCCCCCTTAGTTCTGGGATAAAACCTGCGGTGTTATCCTAGCTACTTTTTTTCTTTCAGTGTATGTTCGCCAGATTTAAGTTGTGCTGCACGTTGATTGCACATGCTTTCTCGAATCTTTCCACTGGGAATGTTTCGGGAATCATTCACGTGCTTTCCAGGATTTGTTTATTTACTTGTCTCTATTTCAGATAAATATTTACCTAAATTAGGTTCAACTTTTCTTTTTCATTCAGTTGAATTTTAACCAATAATAAGTTATAAGTCAACTTTTTATTAGATAAAATAAATTTTACCTCAATGTCGGTTAAATTTAACCGATTTTAAGTTGAAAAAAGTTAAGGGGTCTGATAATCAGTCGATTTTTTTTCTTTCCGTTGGTATAATGTGGTATAAGAAGCTTTTTTTTTTTTTAAATAAAATTAAAACATCATTACATAAGTTTTAACACTATTTTATTACATATTTCAACATATTTTACAAATATTTACAATGACTGGGTAAACGCATCATAGTCAAAATCTTCTAAGATATGACTAAATATCGAATCACTTAAATTAATATCGACGAAGTCTAAATTCGAAAATTCATCGATATCGTTATTTTCATTCACACATTCATTCTGCTCACTTATGGAACTTAAATCTATTGGTGAATATGATATTTCACCAGGTGTAATTACATCGTTAATTGTCGAAGATTCAAACTTTAAGAGGGTAAAGTCCAACGGAGGATACAAAACGTCGTTAGACAACATTTTCGGCTTTTTGTTCACACTTTCTTTTACTTCAACATTCCGATTTTTGAGAGCGGTGACAATTTTTTCGACATTACCAAATTTCCTTTTTGGCGTCACTGCCTTCCTTCGACTTTGAGGTTTCGAAGCCCCAGATGTGGAAGCTATAGGTTCTGGTGAAGGTGAGGTCACAGGTGGCGTCATAATCGCAGATGTTGACAGCGCCGGTGCTGGCGCAGATGAAGGCAGGCACACAGGTGGTTTCCAAGTCCCAGACGTCGAAGGCCCCAGTACTGGCATATATGTTAATACAGGTGGCGCTGACGTTGTCGTCGACGCTGACGTACCATCATTGATTGTTGAAAACTTCTTTGGAACGAAAGGTGCCCGCTTCTTCCTCGCTATCGCCATCATTCTCTTTTCTGAAACAAATAAAACATTTATTAACTTGAATTATCTATAGACAAATAGGCGGGTAAAAAAAAAAAGAGAAATTTTGATAGTAAAAATATGTATTTACCTTGTATTTCTTCTTTTGTCGAGTTCCTATCCAGAAGCTCCATCCAATCAGGGTCTCCGCTGCAGACTTTTCGCACCTCCTCAACAATTTTGCTCGTTTCTCCATCCTTAAGCAATAACTTAACCACTTCCCTAATCACCTTCTTTTGGGTGGCATTGTCTGCCGACAATACCACGAGGTTTACAAGGATTGCGAGCACGGTCGAAATCATTTTTTGAGAAAATTAAACTTGAACTGATGCATTTCGAATTTTTCGACAACCTTTTAAACGTTCTAAACTGCCCTTCCATTTCCCCTCCCACCAAAGTCAACACCCTTCAGCAGGCCCATTCTAAGATTGGTTTAGCCGCAGCTCTATTTTTGACTTTACGAACCGACTGCCCTTCCATTTCCCCTCCCACCAAAGTCAACACCCTTCAGCAGGCCCATTCTAAGATTGGTTTAGCCGCAGCTCTATTTTTGACTTTACGAACTAACTCGCAACTCCTACTACTAAAACCCCCTCCACTAAATTTCCGAACTGTTTTTTTCCAGATGGGAAAAAGTTAGTATCAGTTCTTCCGTGGTCGTTTTAAAATCACCCAACGTTTAGTCGCAAAGAGTGGAAACATTACAATGGCAAGCAGCAAACGTCGTGCTGTAAAAGATATAAAAGAAAGTGTGACAAATGTTGAAGATGGATTGCAAAATACATTTTTAACGTTCAAACCTACAGAAACCGTGGAAACATATCGCGAGTTCGTAAAAAACTGTGAAAGCGGGATAAACTTTATGTTAGTCGAGTTAGGTAAAAAGTGTCTACCCAAAAGTGTAAAACTCTTTATAAACTCGAAACTCGATAGTGTCATTTGCCTTAAATCACTGGCAGTTCGAAGGTTGTATTTGAAAGTGACCGCCAACGAAATAGCGCCATCCACACCACCTGTAATACCTGTGGAACATCAACCATCTTGCAGCGGAGTTCAAGCAACTGGTGGAAATGTTCAGTCAAATGTGACAATAAGTGACAAAAGAGACGTCACAGACAATTCGGAGACGTTAGACAGTGAAAGTGATGTGGATGTTTCAAAACCCAAGAAACTTAGATTCAAAGCTCCCCCCGAACCGGATGTAATATACACAGACGTTCATTCAGTTTTCAAAAATCGTATCAAAACCGGTAAGGTAACAAATTTAACTCACCAAAATCCTGAAAATTTTTTGATAGCGACAAAAAATCATGTTTTTCGGTGTATTAAAACAGCCGTACAAGAACACCATTGCGCAAAAGCAAATGTTACTTTTCTGGGTAAATTTATCAATGATGGCAAAATACAGCCAAAGTATTTTGCCATTAAATATGCCGAATTTTGTCAAACAACTGATTTAGATAAATGGTTCATTGACGAAGTAAAAGGACCTCTACTTACACAGCTAGAAGAATTTGAAATGCAAGGGAGTGGTTGGTCGCTAAATTCAATTGATAATTTGACTATTCAAATTATCAAACACAACCCTCTTCGAGCCGGCTGTTTAATAAAACTACCAAGATGGATTCAATTGAAACATGCAGTTGTGAATGTTACTAGTCAATACCAAAATTCAGTTGTAAAAAATGATTGTTTCGCATGGGCAATAATATCAGCTTTGTTTCCAAAAGAACATCATGTAAATATACATTACAATTATCCGAAATACGAAGACCATTTAGCGTTTGGGGATATTCCGTTTCCAGTTAAACTAAAAGACATTCCGAAATTTGAAAAACTGAACAACATTTCCGTGAATGTTTTCACCGTTGAACGGGTGGGACAGATTCTACCAATCCACATGACTAAAGACGAAAAACCACGACATGTGAATCTGCTAATGATTCAAAAAGAAAATGAATCTTTACCCGCTGAATATCATTACTGCTGGATTAAAGATATATCTCGACTAGTTGGCTCTCAAGTCAATAAATCGAAAAATCGAAAATTCATTTGTGACAGATGTCTCCATTATTTCACATCTGATGACAAATTAACACAACACAAAATCGACTGTCGACGGGTGAATAATTGTGCAATTCGATTACCTGAACCAGAGAAGAACCTTGTTAAATTTACACATGTGGAGCGCAAATTATCCGCCCCCTTCGTTCTATATTCTGACACAGAGAGTATAGTTAAAAAAATCGACAGTACTTCACACTCTAAGAAAATACCATCAGGAGCATACCAACATCATCAGTTGTACTCAGCCGGGATCTATCTACACTGCAACTTTAACCCCTTGATGTCAGCTTATCACTCCTACAGAGGTCCTGATTGTGCAAAATGGTTTGCTACCAAGTTACAAGAGATCGCAATTGAAATTGACCAGGTAATTTAAACTAAACTCTTGTAGAAATAAATCGGGTTTGAAAATCTCTGAAAGTATCTGAAAATCCCTGAAAGTTTTCTGAAAAGCACTGAAAATCTCTGAAAAGCTCTGAAAAGTCTGACAGTTCCAATTATGAGAGCTTTTCAGATACTTTCAGACTTTTTCTTTAATTTTCAGATATTTCATTTTTTTTTACTAGGGAATTTAAAGCTAAAAGAAACTACACTGTAAAAAAAAAGTGGAAAATTCCGTAATATATCACGGAATCTAGTTGCAGTTGTACTCATTTTTCCAGAAATTTAAGTAAAATTGTGCCATATATTATTGTAATTTTAAGAAAAATAATCGTAAAATGGTAAAATTAATATATATTTACAGATATTGAAAGTGAAATTGCCAATGAAACCGTTAGACGAAATGGAATTGCAGCGATTTAACAATGCAACACAATGTCATATATGTGATCTACCACTGAACCGTCAGGAGCTTAACGAGGACAGCCCAGATTACACTGTCAAGGACCACGACCATCTTACTGGAAGATTTCGCAATGCTGCTCATAACAGTTGTAATCTTAACTTTAAGATAAGTACAGCAATACCCGTCGTTTTTCATAATTTGTCGAACTATGATGCACATTTTTTAATTAAAGATGTTGCAAATACTTTTGAAGGGACATTAAATGTAATTCCTATAAATATGGAAAAATACATATCTTTTATAAAATGGGTAAAAGGTACAAACTTACGATACAATTTTATTGATTCGTTCAAATTTCTGAATTCCAGCTTGGAAAAACTATCAGGATTTTTGAGTAATGATAAAAAAACAATACTAAAATCACAATATCCTAATGACAATGAACATAATTTATTAACACGTAAAGGTGTTTTTCCATATGATTATGTCGATAAATTCAGTGTTTTAGATGAACCAAATTTACCGCAACATGACAAATTTTACAATAAACTGAATGATTGTAATATCAGCGAGGATGAATATCAACATGCGAAAACTGTATGGGAAACGTTTAACTGTAAAACCATTGGCGAGTATTCTGATTTGTACTTGAAAACAGATATTTTGTTACTTGCTGACGTTTTTGAAAATTTCCGTAAAAACCTATCAGCTACACATGCTTTAGATCCTGCACATTATTTTACGTTACCTGGCTATACGTGGGATTGTGCACTACGATACACACGTCAAAAACTCCAATTGTTGACAGATATAGACATGGTGATGTTCGTAGAGTCAGGAATTAGAGGTGGGTTGAGTCAATGTTCAGGAAGATATTCCAAAGCCAACAACAAGTACATGTCTGATTATAACGCTCAAGACCCTTCAAAGTACCTCATGTATTATGACATTAACAATTTGTATGGTTGGGCTATGTCGCAACCTCTCCCTACAGGAAATTTTGAGTGGGTGGATAACTTTAATCTAAACATTCATGACATTGATGATAATTCTCAGTTTGGCTACTTTCTTGAAGTTGATTTAACCTACCCACAATCAATCCATAATACTCAAAAATATTTGCCAATGTGTCCTGAACTTAAAACCCCACCAGGATCCAAATTTGTTAAATTGTTGGCAACATTAAATGACAAAGAGCGATATGTAATACATTATCGCAACTTAAAACAAGCACTCGACAATGGTTTGCAGTTGCGAAAAATACATAGAGTATTAAAGTTCAAACAGTCTCCATGGTTAAAGTTATATATTGACTTAAACACGAGCCTTAGACAGAATGCGAAAAACGAGTTTGAAAAAAATTTATACAAACTACTTAACAACGCCGTATTCGGGAAGACGATGGAGAATGTTCGTGCTAGAAGAGAGATTAAGCTGAAATCTCAATGGGACGGTCGTTTCGGAATTGAAGCCTTAGCATCACAGCCAAATTTCCATAATTTTGTGATATTTAGCGATGATCTTGTGGCCATTGAAATGAAAAAATTAAGCATACTTATAGATAAGCCTATTTACGTGGGTGCTGCGATTTTGGATATCTCAAAAACTTTGTTGTACAATTTTCATTACAACTATGTTCTACGTGAATTTCAAGACAAAGCAAAATTATTATATACTGATACAGATAGCTTGATATACGAGTTTGAGTGTGATGACATATATGAGTGTATGAAGCAAGACATTGAATTATTTGACACGAGTGATTATGCACCGAATAATGTGTATGGACTACCTTTGAAAAATAAGAAGAAACTCGGTTTAATGAAAGATGAGTGTGCTGGTCAAATATTTTTAGAATTTGCAGGCCTCCGAGCTAAATCATACGCTTATCGGGTTGATGGTGATATTGAGAAAAAGAAAGCAAAAGGTGTTAAAATCGGTGTTGTAAACAAAACGATAACTTTTAATGATTATGTTACATGTTTAGAGAGTAACCTCATTATTCGACGAAAACAGTGTAATATTAGATCAGCGTCACATGATGTATTTACCGTTTGCGAAGAAAAAATAGCTTTAAGCTCTAATGACGACAAGCGCTACTTGATCCCGCAATCAAGTGATACGTTACCATGGGGTCATAAAGATATACCATGAATGTTTATTCGAAATTTTTTATAAATCAGAAGTGGAATAAAAAAAAACATGCAAAATCTCCTTATTGTTATTTGAATATGTTAGTATTAAACCCACCAAAACCTCAAACCCAAATCAAGTAAGTATGGAATAAATATATTAGTTATTTAATTCTAGCAGGAAAGGTTTGAGATGAATTTATAACACAAAATATTTTTTTTTAAATTTATTTGTTCATTCATTCGTCCACTTCATCAGGACTATTACAAATCCAGTATTTCAATAGTTGTACATTTTTCGTCGCACATGTAAATTTCGAAGACTTATCATGATATTGACATTCAATTGGTGTTTCAACATTCAACGTTTTCAATGGTGGACAATTCATACTCTCATCACCTAGATTACCTACATCGACGATCAGCTTGTTATTCACAAATCTTTTAAGAAACAATTGTTTTTCGCTTCCCTTCACATATATAACATAGGCATCCTTTAGAGTAGATTGGATTATATCATCTTTACACGAATAAGGCATCTCTCCAATATCCCACCATAAGTTGTGATGATAATGCTGGAGCCATGTATTGGTGGCTTTGGATCTGATTGACAGTGCCATCCAGTCACATGGAGGCTCAAATATGTGTGTGACGCAATGTAAATCGTGAATATTCATAATGGCTAGTTCTTTTAACACAAATTCCCCATCTCGTTGAAATCCTTGGAAGTCTACCACGTATGCCATTACACTTTCCTTACGATATTACTAATTGGAGTATAGGTTACGATTTTATCGTATAGAATGAGCGCGAAAGCTGCAGTGTTCACGAAATTCTCATCCGCTTCGAACTCAAGTCGAATGTCAACTGGAGATGACTTTAACAGCTCTGTCTGTTTTGAGCAGTCGATGACAAAGAGTGGGGACTTTTCTTTAAATTCTTTTTTAGTCAACAAGGGTTCAGGGTCTTTTTCGTAATAGGCTGTTTGAAAGTCGCAATACATTTGATATAATAAAGCAAACTGATCTTTTGCAAAATCAATATTGAGATTAGAATATGGGTAAAATTGTGAATTAAGAAACAGTTTAACATCGGTAATGCTACAATGATCGAACTGACTCGCACTTGCTTCAATATTAGCTCTTCTATTCGTTTGCAATCCAAGAATGATAAAGCGTGGTTTTTCTAATTGGGTTGACGTTTTTACAATCCACACATGCTTTCTTGTCTGCGGTATTAGTGGAATTTCATATAAGTCCCAGGAACGAAAGCTAATTGGAATTGATGGGTCTTTAGAAATGAAATTTAGTAATTCAATTTTTCGTTTATCAGAAAGTTGAACATACGGCATCAACCACTCAATTTTTGAAATAATTATCTTGTAAGGTTCAACAGCACCTTCTCTAATCACTGCATTGTCATCTGTATTCGCTCTAAGCAGTACTAGTTCATGTTTTGAATTAATAATTATTTTGTTATAATCTTCAGCAAACCCCAGCAAATTACTTAATGGTATACAAACATCAAAACCTCCATTCACATCACAAATTGAATTTTCTTCATTCACCCCATTCCAACTTGCATTTTCGGCAATATTGGATTGGTTAGGAGTGTAAGATACTAAATTTTTCATTGTCGATGTAATTCCACACTGTTTATTTGCATCAATTTCCACGTCATTCAAAATATAACGAATGTCCCTGAATAAATGACAAATTCCATTGTTTACCAATCTTACTCTCTCGGTCTTTACATTCGCAGCATTATTATTTTTCACTAACTTTCCGCACACGTGTACTAAACTTTTACTAGGAAGAAGATTCGAATTAGATTGTTGAATAGAAATTCTAATTTCTTCACCATTATTGAAACTAGTCGAACTGTATGGGCCATGAGCGTGTAAATCATAATGTGAAATGGAATCTTCAAAGACTACGGGCATGTTAACTTCTAAAATGTTGTCCATTTTGCAATTTAATGCGCAATCCCAAACTTTGGAGGAATTTTATGTTTTGAGATGTTAACGATAACACAGGTTTTTGCAGACTGACCATTCTTCTCAATGTAGACTGTGTTTTATAAGATTTTCCAATTTTTTTGTTATAAACAACTCCCATTATTCTTTACACTGATTTAACGTGTAAACGTATCGTTATACTTTCACCTCTAAAATTAACTAATTCACCGTCTTGATCAACGATACGAACTTGCAAATGATCTATTACTCGTACAGATACCGGAAGATAAATGACATTTATAGGTCGCTCCACAATCTTATATCCACTTTCTACGTCTGGAAACATTTGATAAATTGTATGCACTTTTTCTTCATTAATATATGCTCCATTCGTTATATTACATTCGATTCTAATAACGTTTAATTTAAGAATCATAACAGGTAAATCTGATTCATGTACTACATTCGCTTGCAGTTCTCTGTTTGTGAAACCTAACAATTTGCTAATCGAATCATGTGGTTTAAAATCAATTTCTTCCGCGCTAAAAATGGTACATTTTAGAGTATTGTTGTTTGGTGTAATTTTAACAGTAACCTTTTGACTTTGCAAGTATTTTTCAATATCTTCGACTTCATAAGAACCTGTTGGTATTTCAATTTCTTTTTTACCAACATAAAATTTGTTTCTTCCTATATCAATGTTTGGTATTGCATTGTAAGTCAACATTTCTACGAAACCAAGTGTATATTTCTTGTCAGAATGTAGTTCAATTGGCGGAAAATAAAAAGCGTCTAATTGGGATTTAACCCCATTTAAAGTTAATGTGAACGAATCCATAGTGAAATGTATACTGTCACTCTGATCAATGTATCAAGTATTATATATTAACCATTTTAAACATAAATGTCCACATTCAAACGAATCATAGTTTTGAAATCTATTGTAATTGTACTCAATGCTACCACTCTTACCGAAATATTTTAAGAGCTCTATTGGAGGTTTTAAATTTCCAAAACTATCGAAATATTTAATTCTATCATCGAATTTAATATATGCAGTCCAATGTGTACCAGGCCCATTATAACTATCCAAATTAATTATTCCAGTTTCTTGTTTTATTGGGCCATTTTTCGGTAAAGCATTTCGCATATAAACCCCTCGAAAGTGTGGAATTTTCAATTTTTTTGCCCATTTGACTAAGTCAAAATTGGTTAGAGCTCTTTGTGGTAGCTTTGCATTCAGTTTTTTGGCATATGAAGACTAAGTCCTTTTTTGTACGGTTTTAAGTAAAGCCCTTTTCCCATTGCTATCGATTCCATCATTTTATTATGACGTGTACTTTCTTCTAACTGTTTCCGAGCATCCTTAGCAACATTAATGGCCTTTGCGACACCGGCAGCTCCACCGACTAGTGCTCCAGTTGCACTTAACCCCGCAAACAATGGAATTAAAAAAGGTAAAAAACCTCCAGTTTTTGTAGACATAGGTAGAGTTCGAGGCATTCGAATATTTTTTTTACCTCCATAATTTTTCAGAGCTTTTTTAGCTGCTAGAATTGCTGTTTTAATTGGGTTTTTATTGCGATTACGTTTTATTTGAGCTTTCGCTGCGTTCACAATTTTACGTAGAGCCACTTTCGCAATCCCTTTACCTGTCTTACATTTCGATTTTCTTGTACCCCGACCCTTTTTTTTTTTATTTTTACTTATCCCCATCCCCATTTTTCTTTTAGCGTCTATAATTTTTGACACTGCCCAAGCTGCAGTCTTCTCACCAAAGGTGGCGTCTTTGGCACTAGCTCGGTTATATGCTTTGGTCGCTAAAATTCTGTCAGCCTCGTGTCTTTTTTGCAAGTTTTCACTATTTTGCGAATAGGCTATGTCATGTTCTCTGCAGGCTGTGTCAAGTTTGTTAATTCCTGTATCACCACGTGCCAATCGTTCTTTTAAACGAGTCCCTGGCCCGCAGAACTTGTATCCGGGGAGATGCAACTCGAAGGGTAAATTGTTGATGATTTTATTCAAAACACCACTACCAATTTTGGTACGACGATGAGATGTTTTCATAACCAACTCTTCCGTATGAATGTTAAGTAATTTAAAAAACCTTCTACTTATATATCTTTCATGCTAGTCTTGAAAACTATATATTAATTAGAAATGGTGGAATTGATCCTCAGTTGTCTCTAAGATGGAAAGCGATGAACATCGGTCGTCTCTACCTATAATTAATTTTGACGCACTTTTACCAAAATCAGATATAGTTAACAAAAGACATGGGGGTCTCCTCCCCACTACAATTCGGTCAATCTTTGCTGGGCCAAGTAACTGTGGCAAAACGAATGCCTTGTTGAGTTTAATTCTACATCCTAATGGTCTTCGTTTTGAAAATGTTTACATATACTCAAAATCATTATGCCAGCCAAAATATAAATTTCTACACGAATTGCTGGATTCTACAAACGGTGTTAACTTTTTTTCTTTTAGTGATAATGAACAAGTCATAGATCCTGATGAGTGTCAGACCAATAGCATATTTGTATTTGATGATTTAGCGACGCAGAAACAAAATCACATAAGATCATATTTTTGCATGGGTAGACATAAGTGTGTAGATAGTTTCTACCTTTGTCAAACTTATAGTCAAATTCCAAAGCATCTTATAAGGGATAATGCAAATTTTATCGTGTTATTTAAACAAGATGAATTGAATATGAAACATGTCTACAATGATCATGTCAACACTGATATGTCATTTAATAAGTTTAAACGATTGTGTGCAATTTGCTGGAATGATAATAAGTATGGATTTCTTGTTATTGACAAAGATAGTGAATGTAATAATGGTCGTTACCGAAAAGGGTTTGACTTGTTTATAAATATAACAAACAAATGACTTATTTCATCAGTTATATATTCAACGGTGTATGATGCAGTCACGTCCAGGAGATGAGCAAAAGCGTCTCCGCCACATTGCACGACTCAGCGATGTGATACGCAAAAAATCAAAAATTTTAAAATCCAATCAAATTTCTACTGATGCAATTTCAAATGAAATGTTTAAGCCTGTTGTTGAACCATTACAAAAGTTAATTGATATTTCCCAAAATAATAAAGTCAAGCATGAAGTTAAGCATGAAATCAAAGAGGAAGACCAGTTTTTGGATTACAATGAAATCAATGATGTTGATGATAATTATTCATTTAAAAGTGCTTATGGAGATTTTAATACATTAAAATTTGAAACTCCTAAATTGGTCAACTCGTTTAAAAGAGTTTCAACTCCAAAGTTTCCTATTTACAAAAAATTTTTAAGTCCTAAATCAAGACAGAAAACATATGTACGACACTCTACATTAAATGTTCCATCACCTTTAGCAAAACAAAAGGATAATTTATATAAACCTCATGATGACAGTTTAGAATATATTGCTGAAACAAATAAACCTATTTCAACTAGTACAACTATTGAAGAGGGGGATGAACAAGAAGAAAATAATGATTCTGATCCTGAAACATTTGTTGAAGATAATGATCATTCAGACTTGGAAAAAGAGAATAACTTTTTACCCAATTCTTCAATAAATGCATCTCCAAATTTAGTTAGGAAATATCTAAAAGGGCATAAAATTCAAACAAAACTGTATGATACAATAACTGGAGTGAGAAGACTTAAAAACGGTTTAATGATTGGAAACAGTTCTATCGAATTTGGGGGGGATGAAATAAAAATTGCAGGTAAAACGTATCGAGCAACTGAGGGGTTACTCGAATTGATATTCAAAAAAAATCCTGATCAAAGAGTTGTTGGCGATACTGATTCATCTGTGTATAAAGAAATAATATTAATGACGAATGCTCATAAAAAGTATTATGAAGATGATGGAGAAATACGATTCGACAACATAAAGTTCAAAAATATAATATCTAAACTAGTTGAAATTAAGGACATGTCAGGGCGAGGACTACCAGAGGTTATGCGATACAGTAACGATAAAATTCAATACGTCTTTTGGAATACTGCAGATGAATTAGTGGAAAGACTTAGACTGTTGTATGCATCTCGGGAAGCTGGCAATAACAACCATTCAAACGAAATATTGTCTATTCTAGAGGAATTGCGTGAGTCTAGTATTATATATTAAGCCAGTTTTCTAGAAATTCATCATTCTATCGTTGATCGCCATAGAGTAAAGGTAATTGTATAAATAGTGGAAGTGAGAACACGAAAATATGGTTATACGTAAAACTGGGTATCAAATATGTGATAACGGTGATTTTGATTTTGAACAACATCGATTATCAAACATTGCTGTGGCAAGGTCTGATAATGATAGTGTTCCATTACACCAGTTAAACAGTACAATTGAAGCGGAAATTGGATTTCTGCGAAACGATTTGGCTAATTCTATTAACAATCTGACAGAAAATATTTCAGAGGTATCTAAAAAATCGTTAAAGAATGACAAATGGTTGCAATCTGGATTCAATGATGTGTTTGTAGAAATGGAAAAACGATTCGTAGGTGAGCTTGAAAGAATATCTCGTGAAACTAGTGAAAAAGTGCAACATTTATCTAGAGAGTTTGAAGATATTATTTACAATGCTGATCAGGTAACAAAAAAGTTAGCCGCTGAATTTGAAAAAGTTCTTTACATACCAGACCCGGAGTTAATGGATAGATTAGCAAGAGACATGGAAAAACCACCGCCAATAATAAAGAAGAAAAAAAATAACAGCAAGTGACATCAGTAATCTTAATTTTGGCGCTATTAAACAATGGAAAACTTATCGATAGAGTTACATCGTAAAGCGTTTAGAAATTATCCTAGACGACATGTTATCATTAAAGGGTTAAATAAAGATTGGCAGGCTGACCTTGTTGATATGTCTGCATATTCAAATGTGAATAAAGGTTATAAATTTATATTGTGTGCAATTGATAATTTTTCAAAATATGCATATGTGGTTCCTCTTAAAAGTAAAACTGGTATAGAGGTTACTGCTGCGATGGAATCCATTTTAAAAAACAAAAGACATTCCATCATGAAGTTGAAAACGCTCCAGGTTGATCAAGGTTCAGAATTTTATAATGAAATATTTAAAAAATTAATGAAGAAGTATAATATTCACATGTATTCAACATACACTCATTTGAAAGCTTCGATTTGTGAACGATTTAACCGTACTCTTAAAGAACGCATGTGGCGGCAATTTACCCTACGTGGTAGTTATAAATGGATAGAAATAATTAAAAATATTATTACTGAATACAATAATTCAGTTCACCGTACGATAGGAATGAGACCTGTTGACGTGACGACAAAAAATGAGAAAGAATTGTATGAGCGTGTCTACAAAAAACGAAATAAGCTTAGACCGATTAAGAAACCTAAATTCAAAGTGGGAGATAAGGTACGAATAAGCAAGTATAAACATATTTTTCAAAAAGGGTATACCCCTAACTGGACGACGGAAATTTTTACTATTACACGAGTAAACAAAACTGTACCACTTACATATCTTCTAAAAGATTATCAAGATAATCCGATCAAAGGAGGTTTTTACGAACAAGAAATGTTGAAAGCAAAATACCCTGACATTTATTTGGTAGAAAAAGTGTTAAAGAAGCGTCGAAATGAAGTATATGTTAAATATTTAGGATTCGATAATAGTCATAACCAATGGATTAATAAGAATGATGTAATACAATAAAAGAAAAAATAAATCAATAAAAACATATATATATAAACATGTGTTATGTCTTTTCGATTACCCAACCTTCATTATAATTGTAAGACCTCGGGTTAAATAATATGAAAGAGCATTTACATTTATTTATTTTTTTTATTTACACAATTCAATTTGTTACAATGTACAGAATGTTAAATTCTTAAATTTCGAATCACCTGAACATTTGAATGCTAATTTACCCTTTTCGATAAGTGGCATCAAACTTGTAATCACATTTTCATCAAACATTTCAGAGACACGTTTTGGAAAATACATTGTGTATTCGTCGGTTTTGATAATTGTAGTAATTACATATTTTTGTCCAAATTTAGTATTCACTTTCTTAATATTTGTAATTTTGTATGCAATGTCGTTTTCTAATTCAGCCAACTTGATGGTTGGAGGAAACTGGATGATGAAGGTCTTCTCATTGATACTCTCCAATAGCGTGGTAGCCTGAAACAAAGAAATAACAATTTATTTAATCTGAACTATAAGCACACACACAGTGATATGCTTTTTTTTTTTTAGTCTTGATACTTACATTCATTTTGAAATAGGTGATATTCCTACTTCCTTGAACTTGGCGGTGATGTAAATGAAGTCTTCTCGTTGTTTGATTTCCCGTTTAAGAGTTGCAATATTTTTCTCCAATATTGAAATGCGGAAAGCAAGATTCAATCGTTTCTCGAGTAGAGGACTGTACATATTGTGGTCTGGAGCTCTGAATTTATACTGTATGTCAGTCTCCCCCCACTATGAAAGTTGAAATGGTAGGGGTTTACTTACATGATCAAATTATGTTCCCCATCC